>CADCWW010000051.1:0-11607 GCA_902806505.1 Hypoxylon lienhwacheense | reverse complement strand
AAAAAATAATTTAAAAAGAATTTATTTTATTTATAATATTTCATTTATATTTATTATATTTATTATATTTATTAATTTTAATTAAACCACATATTTTATAAAATATTAAAAATAATTAATAAGATATAATAAATATTAAATTAAAATTTATTATTAAATAATTATATTTTTATATAAAAATAATAATTTTTTTTAATCTTAAAATTAAATAATACCATTATATAATAAATAATAATATTTGTTATTTAATTATTAAAGGATATTATTAAATAATATTAAAATTTACTATTATTTATATAATATATTCTTAAAAATTAAAGTTTTAAATTATATTTAAAAGAATAAATAATTAATTCGTATAAAAATAAAATAATAATCTAATAAATTAATATTTATATTTATTAAATATAAGTATAATTAAAACAAATCAACTAACCGATTTTAAACTTTAAATTTTAAATATTACCATTATAATGATAATTAAATATAATCTTGTCGCCATTATTAATACTTGGATAAACCGCAATCTTACCAATATTAATTGTAACTTTAATATTAATTTTAGCTCTATTTTACCCTAAAATATTAATAGCTAAGCCAGAGATAATTATATTATCGCTTTTTGAAAAAGATAAAAAGAAAATATTATTTAAATTTATTAAAATATTAAATTTAAAACGTAAAAAATTAATTACATTTTTTTAAAAAAGGATAAACCTTTAAATAAATAAATTAAATATAAAAAATAAATTAAATATAAAAAATAAATTGAATATAAAAAATAAATTAAATATAAAAAATAAATTAAATATAAAAAATAAATTAATAAATAAATTAAATAATTATAATAAATATCATAATAATTATCATAATAATTATATAATAATTAATTATTAAAATTTAATTAATTATTAAAGTTTAATTAAATATTAAAGTTTAAATTATTAAATTTTTTTTTAATTATAATAAATTTGATAAAAAGAATAATATTAAACTTTTATTTAATAATAAATATAATAAACCTAAATCATTAGAATTAAACTAATTAATTAAAGATTTAATAGAAAATATACCATAAAATAACTTTATATATGGCTTTTAATCTTTTATTAATCAATTATAAATTTTATAAACGTTTTAATCTTTAAAACGGAATTAATTTAAATCGAATAATTAAAATGGTAAGGTATTTTAATAAATTAAAATATTATTATAAAATAAGGTATTATAACAAATTAATTAATAATTTAAAATATTTTATTAAAAGAAAATACCTTAATAAATTAAAGCTTACTTATATAATTAATTATAAAATTAAGCTTGTAATTAATAACTTAAAATATAATATAAAAATAAAAGTAAAGATAAAAAATAAAAACAGTTTTACCATATTAATTAAATCAATTAATTTAAATTATTTTAATTCTTAACTTTTTAATTTTAATATCGGGAAAATTTTTATTTATATTTTAATTTGGAATTTAAACTGAAACTAAAATTAAATTTTTTTATATAAAATTTAAAATTAATAATATTAATTAATAATTTATTATTACCATTATTAATATTTAAAATAAAATCAATTATAATAGATTTTATTTTAATCCCATTTATTATCCTTAATTTAAATAAAATAATAACCTTATTTAATATCTTTAATTTAGGTAAAATAAATAATATTAATATAAATAAAACTTTTAAATAATATATTTTTAAATTAATAACCGTTTTTAAAATATTATTATAAAATAAAAAATTTTAAAAATTAATTCTTAATATTAATACAAAAATCCAAGATTAATTATTTAACGTTAATTCTATCCCGGTTATATTAAAATATAATAATTTAAAAGGTTAAAAATTCTAATATATAAAATACTTTTATTTAAATATTTTAATATATTTTAGTTCCGACGATTATATAATAATTGGAAATAATATATATTAATATAATATATATTTATTTGTTAATTTAATCTGTATAATTATTATTAATAAAAATAAAATTCAATTATTAAAAAAGAACTTCTTTTAATTTCTATAAAATAATATATTAATATAATATATAATTTATTTAAATAATTTAATTAAAATAAATATAATTATCAATTTTAAATTTATCTTTAATCATATTATTAAAGCTTTTAAAATTAATATTATTAATACTTTTAAAACAATAATTAAAAATAAATATAATAAAAAAGAATTATTTTTTAATTTCTTTATTATTATTTAAATTATAAAGATAATATATAATATAAAAATAATTAATTTATTTTTATATATGTAATAAATAAATTAATTTTATTATTTAATTTGTCCGGATTTATAATAATTAATTAATAAATTTAAAAAAAATAAGTTTTAATAATTATTTTAATTATTTTAAAAATAAATAATAATAATTTTATTATAATAAAATTATTAATAAAAGCTTATACCGTTTAATATTAATCTTAATTTTGTTAGCCGTATTAAATTTATTAGCTTTATTAATGTTATTATAACTAGTTATAATTTTAAGATTATTAAAATTGTTTATATTATTAAAATTATTTTTATTATTATAATTTTAATTAATTAATATTATTTATATCGGTTAAGTAAATATTAATTAAAATAATTGTTTTTGTTATTTAAATATTTTAATTATGTGTAAAAATTATTAATATAATAAAGGTAATTAATATAGAAATAATTAATATAATAAAAACTAATATAATAATTATTATTAATATAAAGGTTTATTTAATTATTAAAATTATAATAATTATAATAAAAGTTATAAACATAAATATTATTAAAGTGGTAAATAGTATAAATTTTAATACTTATATAATTATATTTATTATAAATGGATATATTTTATTAAATTTAATAATAATTATTTAAATATATAAAATAAAATATTTATTATTATAAATAATTTTAATTATATTTAATATAAATAATATATGATTATAAACGGTTATATTATATTTAAAAAAGTTGTAAAAGAAAAATAAGAAAATGGTAAATATAAATAACTTTTGTTTTATATAATAAGGTTATATATATAAAAAATATAAAAAAATAATTTAAACTATTCTCTTTTTTCTTTTATATATTATCATTATTTTATTTTAATTTAATCTATATAATAACCTGAGCTTATTATCGCCATTCTTTTATATCTCTTATATATATAACCTTATTACGTAAAATAAAAATTATTCATATTTATTAGAAAATTTATATTTAAAAATAAAAAATCTTATAAAAATTGTTACGGTTTTCGACAGTAGATTAGGGAGAGTAGTCACATAATTAGGATTAAATCATGTAACCTGTAAGGTATGGTACGTATATTTGTAGCTGGAGATATATACTTTTAACAAATACATATCTAAAGTAAAGTATATATATAAGTAGTGTCACGATTTTAGACGGTAAAGCAGTGAGAGCAGTCACGTGACTGGGATTGAGTCACGTGACCTGTAAGGTATGGTACGTATACTTGCAGCTGGAGGTACGTACCTTTAACAGGTACGTACCCCAAGGTAAGGTACGTATATAAGCAGGGATAAGGAAAGGTTTATGTGCAGGTAAGGGTATTATTTAAATACCTAAACCTGTAAGATTGTAAATCCTTTTTTCGTTTTTTTTTTCCTTAGCTTTATTATTTTTATTAATTCTTCGGATAGATAGACCTTTGCGTTTACCATCCGGACATACCCCGTGACAAGTAAGGATAAAGAAAAATCTATATATAAATAAAGGTATTATTTAAATATCTAAACTTATAAAATTATAAATCTTTTTCTCTTTTTTTTTTCCCTAACTTTATTATTTTTACCAATTTTTCAGATAAATAAACCTTTATATTTATCATTTAAATATATCCCGTAATAATAATAAAATTTCTTATATATTATATTTTAAAAATAATCTTAACTAATTTAAATAATTAATTCTTAATTAATATTTTATTATAAATATAAATTATAATTATTTTGAAAAGAAAATAAATAAATTTTAAATTAAATAATATTATATATTAATTTTAATATTTTTGGTAAAATAATATATTAATTATTTTAAAGGAATTTTAAAGCGATGTGTTTATTATAATAAACGATTTTATAGTTACGAAATTGGCGAGTGATATAAACTTATAAATATATAAAAAATATGTTAAAAAAATGATATTTACCGGGATTATACGAAAAAAAGTGACGGATTAAATCTGTTATAACTTCTTAATTTTAATATATAAAATTAAAAAGGGATAGGTAAAAAAATAAATAAAAACCATTATTATTATTAAATCCATTATGGAAAATTTGTAAGAATTTTTCGAGGAGTATAAAATGGTAAATTATTATTACGGATTATATTATTTTGTAAATAATAAAATATATAATCGATTATAGGAAATTATTTAAAGGTAATCGAAAAGTGTTATATCTGATAAAATAGTTTTTTTTTAAATATTTATTATTAAAGGGGGGAGTTAATTTTTATTTATTATAAGAGTAATTTTAATATATAATATATACAATGAATTAATTAAATTATTCGAAGGATAATTAATTATATATTAAAAATGGGGAATATTTTCTATAATATTAATAATTTGTTTAATTATTTTAAAAAATTAATTATAGTTATTATTGGAAGTTAAAATTTATTTAAAAATATTTATTAAATATGTGGCGTTTGGAAAAGATATGGCAGACCCACATTACGTGCGCCACAGCGCACGTGCCACGCGCTAGCCACAGGGCTAGCGCCACACTGCTTATGAGCATAAGAGTGCGCTTCGCGCACCGTGCTTTTACGGAGCACATTTTTAGTTAGCTCATTAATCTACTATTAGTCTCTGAATCAGCGTATGCCCGAGCCTACTAAGATATTATTTAAATAATCTACGAGTAATGGGAGGAGGTTAATTTATTTTAGGTTTAAGAATTTGATTAATTATAAAAATAATTTAAAATTAAAAATAGTAACGTTTTTAATAATATTAATAAGAAACGTTTAATAAAATAAATAGATTTTTTTATTTTTAAAAATAAAGGAAAAAGAAATAAAGTTAAATTTAAATATTAATATATATTATTAGAAAATAAATTAACAAGAAATATTAATTATTTCTAAAATAAATAAAAACATATCATATATATTATTAAACAAACAGATAAAATTATTGTCGAAATTTTAATCTTTTTTATTATATAAGATAACAAATTATCAATATTATCCACTATAAATTAAATTTTAAAATATTTAAAAAAATAATATAAAAATTTTAACGTTTATAAAAAAATTTATAAAGATTTCTGAAATTTAAAGATAGATATAAAAAAATCTCTTATAATTTTTAAAAATGAATTTATAAAATTAATCAGATAAATTAAAATTGCTTAAAATAATTATAAATATAAAATATTTAATAAATTATTATAAAGATTAAATAAATAGAATATTAATCAATATTATAATTTGTTATATGATTTTTTACTATTCTATACCTATATATAAAAATATAATTATTAATAATTAAAGAATTTTATCTTTTAAAAAAAAAAAAAGAAAAATATGAAAGGTAAAAAAAAAAAAAAAAAAGGATTATTGGAAATATAAAATCTGGAAAGGATCTTTTTAAATTATAATAATTTGTTATATATTACAATATTATTACAATAAATATAATTATTAACAAAACCATAATATATTAATATTTTAATTTCGAATAAATATTATAATTTATTGAGGCCGGATAATATTTTATTTACTATAAAAAGGGATATCGATATAAAGATTATACGATAAAAGGAAAATATAAGGTTTTATAGGTAAAACCGGCAATAAATTAATTATAAAAAAAGATCGAAATAAAAAACAAATCCTAAGAAGATTAAATTTTTATTTTAAAGAAATAACGGTAACGGTATTAGAAGGAAATAATTAAAATGTATTAATAGATTTTTTATTTAAATAATTAAAAAGATATTTATTTTTAATTAAATATATTTTAATTAATAATAAAAGTTTTTTAATTATTAATATTTTTATTGATATAAGAACCAAAACTTATATGTTAATTAATATAAACCTTATTAATAAATTAATTAATAAATTATAAATCTAAATTATAATCAGATTATTTTTTATTTTTATTTCTAAATATAATGGGAAAAGATTTTAAAAAATAAATATTATTATAAATATTTAATTAAAATTATATAATAGAGATATGGGGGAGGTATATTTTTTTATATTTCTTATAAAATATAATATAATTTTGGGAAAGAAATTCTTTAAATAATATAATATTTTAGTTAATATAAAATGGAAGAAGTTATGGTTTCTTGGAGAATGGGAATTAAAAAAAGAAATATTAAAAAAATCTTTTAAAATATTAGAAGAATATCTAAAATTATTACAGATTTTGAAGAAATTTTAAGGAAAATAGGTCTAATTTTAGAATTTTATAATATATTATAGGGATATATAAAAAAATATATAAAAAATAAATTAAATTTTAAGGAAAGTATTTTAGTTTAAATTTATAAAAAAAAAATTAAAAGAATAATAAGAAAAGGAGAAATTATATAAGAAAAAGAAGGAAGAAGAATATTTTTATTAGGATAGATAAAGTAAATATTAATTAAGATAAGATAATTTAGGTTGGTATTAATAATAACCTACCGATATAGTTATAATAAGAGTTATGAAATTTTATAATATTTTGGTTAATATTAAAATTAAAAAAGAAATAGAGATAATTATTATTTAAATTTTAAAAAAATAAATTAACAAATTATTAATTAAAAAAAATCTTAATAATGTTATATCTAATAATAATAAAGAATTAAGAAAATTAGTAATAAAAATATTATTAAAATAGTATTATAAACATTTGGATATATTTAATAAAACGGTATTAGATAAGTTGTTATCTTACTAATTTAGAGTAAATTATTATATATTTTTAAAAGAAAAACCTAATTAATTAGGATATAATTTATTATATAAATTAACGGTTAAAAAATTAGAAATTTATCGAATATATATTATAAAAAATTTAAAAAAAGGTTTTATTAAATTATTAATTATATTATAGATAATTTTAATCTTATTTATAAAAAAGTTAAATAGAATTTTTCGATTTTATGTAAATTATTGAAGATTAAATGTTATTATATAAAAAGATTAATATTTGTTATCTTTAATAAAGGAGATATTAGTTAAAATTTTTAAAATTAAAATCTTTATAAAAATTAATATTAGATAAGTTTTTTATTATATATAGATGGCGGTAAGAGATAAAGATTATATTATTTTTAAAATATAATATAGAATATTTTGATATAGAGTATTATTCTTCGGATTAATTATAGGACCTTTTATATTTTAATATTTTATTAATAATATATTAGGAGATTATTTTAATAATTTTTATACGGTATATATTAATAATATATTAATTTATTCTAAATTAATAAAAAACCATAAAAATTATATAAAAAAAATATTATAAAAATTATATAAGGTAAGATTATAAATAAATATTATAAAATATAAATTTTATATAATAAAAATTAAATTTTTAAGATTTATTATAAAGAAGGATAAAATAAAGATTAATCCGAAAAAAGTAAACGTTATGATTAATTAGCCCGTATTTTAAAAGGATAAAAAAACGATATTTAAAAGGGTAAGATCTTTTATAAGGTTTTATAATTTTTATCAGAAATTCATTAAGGAATTCGGTTAAATGATTAAATTTTTGGTAAAACTAATAAAATTTTAAACAAACCTAACCTAAACTATATAATACTAGAAGATATTCACAAAATTAAAAATACAACTAATTTTTACCCTACTACTAACCCATTTCTTATTTAATTCTGAAATTTATATCGAAATAAATATATTAAATAAAATAGTTATAGGGATATTGTCGTAATATATCTCCCTAGAAAAACCTTAATACCTAATAATATTCTACTCTAAAACCTTACACAATACAGAATTAAATTATACCATTTATAATAAAGAAATATTAATTATAATAAAAATATTAATTTATTAATATATAAAATTAATAAAATTATAAAGAAATAAACCTTTTATTATTATTATAAATTATTAAATATTATAATATTTTAATATAAAAAAAGCTTTAAATTTATAATAAATAAAATAAATAGAAATCTTATTATAATATAATTTTAAGATTATTTACCAACCAGGATTTAAAAATATAATTCCCAATATATTATCCCAACTATACAAGGAATTAAAAAATTAAAAAAAAATAAGATATTTAATATATCATAGCATTATTTAAATTAATTTAAATTATTATAAACGTTATAAAAATCTAAAATACCTTTATTTTTAAAATATTAAAGGTTATATTAATTAATAAAATTTTAAATATTAATCGAAGAAAAAAAAGTTTATAAGAATATAAAGAAAAAGCTAAAGATTTAAAAGAATTATATTAAGATTTGTTAAAGGATTTTATAATTTATAAAAGAAAAATTGTAATCTTAAATAAAGATTATTTATAAATTAAAATAATAGAAAAAACATATAATTATATGGTAATTGCATATTTTAGAAAAGGCAAATCCTATTATTTAATAATATAATATTATTAATAATTAAGATTATATAAATATATAAATCGATATATAAATAATTATATTTATTAATTGGTTAAAATATTTAAAAATAAGATGCCCGGATTATTATTTTCTCTATTTATTTCAAAGGGAATATAAGAATATTTAATTATAAATTTTAAATTTATATTAAAAGATAAAAATAGATATAATAATGTGTTTATTATTATAGATAGACTTTCGAAGATAACTTGATTTATACTATATAAAAAAACCATATTTGTTTAACATGTAATTTAAATATATTATAATAAATCTTATTAAATTATGGGATGTTTTATTTCTATAATAAATAATTAAAGATTATAGTTTATATTTAATTTTGCGGATAAATTGTTGAAGATTTTCGAAACCAAATAAGAATTTATTATAATAAACTATAAATAAATAATAAAATAAGCTAAAATAATAAACGAATATTTAGATTAGTATTTATAATTATTCGTAAATCACTTTTAAAATAATTAATTTTAAATATTATCTACTATAAATTCCGTATAAAATGGGTTATTTTATAAATCCTTTAAAGGGATTATATTATATAAGATATTAATAAAAAAATTAATAAAAACCTTTTTCGATTAAGAAATTAAAATAAGGGATTTTTTAGATTTATGCCGAAAAAGAAAATATTATAATAAGAAATATAAAAATTTATAAAATTAATAAAAGAATGGTATAATTACGTTAGAAAAAGAGAAACGTAAACGTAAAAGATTTGGAAACGGCAGGTTAACTAACACTAATGAATGTTAAATTTTGGTATAGGAGATTGTATGTTCATTTTTACTAAATTAAGATTGGGAACGGATCGATTTAATAACAAATTAAGTTTATTAATGATTCCGATCTTGTACAAGATCATCAAATAATACGAAATAAGACCGAATATATATAAACTAAAATTCTTTTATATTTGGAAAGGATAAATATAGTTTAATGTAAAAAGATTAAAAAAAAACCTAAATAACCTAATCTCAAAATAAAAACTAAAAAACCTGAAAAATAAAATTATAGATCTTAACTTAAAAAAATTAAAATAAGAAATAAAAAAGGTATTCTTCTTTTAACTATATTATAAAAAATTATAATATTAAATATCCTAAAAAAATTACAATTCGGATCCCGAATAATACCCGGTAAGTAACTTTAAAAACGTTATAAAAAATTTATAATATATTATAAACCTAATTTTAAAATAATTGGACCACCAAAAAAACTAAAAATTTAATTAAAAATAGTGGAAAAAGATAAATTTAATCCTTCGTATAAAAAAAATAATATATTATTAATATTTTAGAATATTTGGAAAAGAGTTTTGTAAAAATAATTTAGGTTAACGATAAGATTTGGGATAAATCTTCCGGAAGAGGAAAGTTATTATAGTTTTCGATAGTAGATTAAAGAGAGTAGTTACATAATTAGGATTAAATTATATAATTTATAAGATATAGTATATATACTTACAATTGGAGGTATGTATTTTTAATAGGTATATATCTAAAATAAAATATATATATAAATAAAGATAAGGAAAGGTTTATACGTAAATAAGGGTATTATTTAAATATTTAAACTTATAAAATTATAAATCCTCTTTTTTTTTCTTTTTTCCTTAACTTTATTATTTTTACCAATTCTTCGGATAAATAAATCTTTACGCCTACCATCCAGATATATCCCGTGATAAAAATAATAATAATATTTTTAATTTTATTTATTTCGTTTTTTATAATAATAAAATTATTTTATATATTTTCCGTTTCGATTTAGAAATTTATAAAAAATTATAATTTAAAAATAAATAATTAAACGAAAAAGAAATTATTAATAAAATATATATAAAAATAAGATTTTTTATATATAAAAAATATATAAAAATATTTATAATTTATAAAATATTTATTATATATTATTTTAATTAAATTTATTTTAAAAATAAAAATAAAAAAATAAATAAATAAAAGAATTTTTAATTTAAATTTTTAAAAACCTAATTATTTAATTAATAAAACATTATTTATAATAAATAAAATTTTTAGTAAAGTTATGGCGGTATTTTATATTATATAAAATTTATTAAATAAAATTCCCATATAATTTTTATATTATAAAATTTCGTTCCGGATAAATAATAATATTAAAATTACCATTAATTATTTAAATATTAAATATTTAAGAATTATATATAATAGATTTTAAATTTAATATTATATATTAAACGTAATTATTTTTTAAATAAAGATATTTCTAATTATAAAAAAAATTAAAAATAACATAATATTTTATAAAAAAATTATTTTTTAAATTAACATAAATAAATAATTAAATAATAATAAAATAATTATTTTATATATTTAAATATAAATAATAAATAAATTAAAATTTAATATATCTTTTAATATAAATTAATGATAAGAATATATAATTAAATTTAATTATATTATTAATATAATAATTATTAATTTATATTAAAATATATAAATATTTATAATATTTATCAGAGAAAATAAACTTATTTAATAATAAATTTAAATAAATATAAACATTTATATCCCATTTAATATAAAAATATATATTTTTGTCAATTATATCGATTTATTTATATTTAATTTTAAAAGATTATATTATAATTATTTATTTATATTTAAATATAATAATTATATCGGAATATTCTTTTTATATAATAATTTTAAAACAACTTTATACTAAAATTTAAATAATAAAATAATTAAAATTAAATATAATATTTATTTAAAATATATTGAAAATTATTAAAAAGAAATTCATAATTATAATATAAAATAAAATTAATTTTATATATATTATAATAATAATTTCCGATAATAATTTTAATCTTTTTTAATTAATTATAAATGTTAATGTAATTAATAAATTCTTAGAGATTTTAAAAAATAATAATAAAATA
>CADCWW010000050.1:0-17088 GCA_902806505.1 Hypoxylon lienhwacheense | reverse complement strand
ATATACCATATATTTTAATATTAAATACTTATTTATTTTATTAATATATTATTTAATAAAATTCTTAATTTTATATAAAATATACTCCTCATTATTATCTTAAACAAAAATTTATTTTAACTTTAATTTATATTATAAAAATAAATTTATATTATTTACTATTAAGAATAAATAAATTATTAATATAATATAATATATTTTCCAATATTAAAAGAAATTAAATTTTAAATTAAATTATCCATTTTTTTAATTATTATAAATAATCCTATTTTTTAAAACAATTATTTTTTCTTAAATTTTTTTAATAAATTATATCTTTTATATAATTGTAAAAAAACTTCTTATCCGATATTAAATTATAAAAGATTCTTCTTTTTATTATATTTTATTTTCATATCTATAATAATAAATTTAATTATAAATTTAATTTCTTATTAATAAAATTATTTCTATATTTTAAAATTTATTAATTTTTATAGTATTTTAAAAATTAATAATAAAAACTTTAATTTAAATCTTAATATTATTTTATTAAAAGAATATTTTAATATAAATAATTTCGAATTATTAAAATTATATTAAAATATCGGTATTATTTATATTTATAATATATTAAGTTATATTATAATATGGTATTTTAAAGTTATTTCAATGTTTTAATTCTTTTATTTATTTAATTTATTAATTTAAAAATGGTAATTAATTAATATAATTAATTATATATTATATATTTTTTAAAGTATTTATTAGAATTTAAATATAAATTTCCTATTATAATTTAATATAATTTTTATAAAATATCCCTAATCGGTTATAAGGAATATTCGATATAATATATTTATTTAATTAGATATTTTATATATATTATATCTTAAAATGATTAATAATCTTTTATCAAATTTGTATATTACGGTTAATATTAAATTAAATTTGGGAAATCTTTCTTTTTACCATATAGTTTCGATTATTAATATTTTAAATAAATTAATGATAAAATTTATAACTATTATATAATATAATATTATTAATTTGTCGATTAGTTTAAATTTATTTAATAATTTATGTTTATTTATTTATATTATTTGATATTTAAAATAATGTTTAATATAATTAGTTAATTTTATAATTAATTTTAATATGATAAAATTATTTAAATTATAGGTTATTTTTTTAAGTCCAAAATAATATTTATTATTATATATTATTTTAAAAACTATTTACATGTATAAATCTAAAATATATAAGTGTTTATGCTTATTATTATTTTATAAATATAATAAATTATTATTATTAATAATATATTTAAAATTATAAATAAATTTATCGATCCGAATTTATTCTTTTAATTTTTTTCGTATTTTAAAAATTTTAATGTCGATATTATAACCCGATAAAATATATATCTTAAATTTATCGTTAATCTCGATAGTAATTTTGGTAATATATTTAAAATTATTAATAATATCGTTTAATATATTTTTTATTATCTTTTTAATTTCGTTTAAATCGTTTTAATTTATTATTATTAATAATTTAAATAATATATCCGGTATAAGATTAATTTTATTTAAAATATATTTAATATTTAAATAATATTATAATAAATAGGTTAAAATTAATATTAATTTCTTATTAAGTTTAATTAAATTAATTAATTTTATATTTATTTATTTAATTATATTTTAAATAATTTTATAATTTATTAATATTATTATTTTATTAACGTTTAATTATAATTAGGTTTGGAAATTCTTATATACTTATATTAAATATATAATTTTAAATTTAATAATTTAATATTATTATTCGGTTTTAATTAATATTTTATTAAAGAAAATTATTAATTAAATTAAATTAATAACGATTTTATTATTACTTTAAAAATTATTATTATGGAATATTATTATTTTATAATCTTTTTTATATAAAATATTAAATTTAATATATATTATTTATTAAAGGTTTTAATATAATAAATAATATAGATTAGATAATTTGTTTTGTAATATTTAAAAAAAAATCTTTTTTATTAATCGGAATAAATTTTACGTTAATTATTTATTTTTTATATCTTAATAAAATCGTAAATAGATCTTTATTTTTATAATTTTTTATAATAAATTATATCTTTTTTTATTATAAAAAAAATACCTTTTATTAATATTATAAAATAAATTTTTTTAAAAATCTTATTATATTAATATATATTTTTAAAATAGAGAAAATTATCGATATTTTAATTTTTTTAATTATTACGATACGATTATCGGTTATAACGATATTATTACCGTTAATAAAAAAACTAAATAATTTAATAATAGGATAATTTAAAAAAAACTTTTTAAATTTTAATAATAAATTAATATTTTCGAAATAAAAGAATATTTATTTAAGATACGATACATATTTTTCGGCAATCTTAAAGAAAATAATAATATCATTTATATATACTTTAATAAATTGTTTATAAAATTTTAAAATATAATTTATAAATTGTTAAATAAAGTCGGGGTTATTATAAAATTTTATAAAAGTAATTTTAAATATTTTAAAACCTTTTAATGAAATAATTATTATGTAATTACAATGTTCGAATATTATTAATAATTGATAAAAGAATTTAAAATGAGAATTATTATTTCAATAATATTGTATTTTAATAATACTCCATTTAAACGCGACATTTTTCCCTGATTAACCAAAGCTTTCTCGGCTTAATAAGGCTATTTAACTGTTTTACCTTTTCTCCTCTTTTATATATCTATCTTTTCTCTCCTTTTTTATACATTTATCCTTTCTTTCTTCTCTTATATATTTATTTTCTCTCCTTTTTTATATATTTATTTACTTTAGTCTGAATCAGTGTATGTCCGAGTTTACCACCCTGATAAAGGCTTATTTATTGCAACCTGGGAGGAGGTTTATGCGTTTATTATGCTCACGAGGCATTAGGCCGATAAAGGGGTAGTTTGGATCGGTTAGTGGTTATAAAGGGCAAGGATAAAGTGAAGGCGGCTCTCGAGACGTAACTAACGAGCGGCTTTTAAAACGTAGCCAACAAACTAGAGGAGGTTAAAAAGCAAATAAGTTAACTTATAATATAATTAAATATATTTTAAAATGTTAATAAGTTATAATAACTAATAATGATAATTCGGACGATTTTTTTAATATCGATGATATTTTAAACGAAGATAATATTATTAATTTAAATAAAAATAAGTGATTATAATTATAATTAATGGTAATAATTTATATAATAATGAAATATGGTTGAAAAAACTTTAACTAATTAAGGAAAAGTGTTACATTTAAATGGGGTATTATTAAAATGTAATATTATTAAAATAATAATTCTTTTTAAAATAATTAATAATAAATAAATAATTATATTTTCGGATTTTAATAATAATTATTTTTTAAATTAATAATAAATATATATTAAATATTATTACTTTATTTAATATTTATAAATTTATTATTATTTTATTTTTCTAAATTCCATTAATTATCTTTTATATAATAAAAATTAAATATTTAAAAAATATAAACTATTTTATATAATTTATTTTACCGTTTTCGTATGTTTTATTAAATATATTATTAATTATTTTATTATTTTTAATATTTAAATCGTACGGTTTAATTTAAAATTTAATTTAATTTTATTAACTTTTTATAAAAAATATTTTTATTATTTTGTCTTTTAATATATTAACAATCTTTAACTTATTTTATACCTTATATTTATCCGTAATAATTTTAACTCATTAAAAGAATTTAATAAATTAATTTTTATTATAAATAAAAGTTTTTTTTAATTTTAATAAACGGCATATTTTTTAATTATTAAGTATTAAAAATTTTAAATCTTAAATTAATCGGTTTAAGTAATTTATTATTTGCCGATTTGTTTATTTTATCCTTAAATATTATACCTTTAAATGATTAATTATTAATCGGTTTATTAATTTTATCTTTTAGTTTTATATTTTCAAATAATTAATTATTAATTGGTTTATTAATTTTATTATCCGATTTTTTACTACCAAATAATTAACCGTTATTATTAATTTTAATCTTTATTATTCCCATTATATTAATTATTATAAATATTATATATATATTAATTACTATCTTATTATTGTTTTTCAAAATTTCTAAGAATTTATTAATTAAATCAACATTTATAATTAACTAAAAAAAATTAAAATTATTATTAAAAACTATTATTATAATATATATAAAATTAATTTTCTTTTATATCGTAATTATAAATCTTTCTTTATAATAATTTTTAATATATCTTAAATAAATATTATATTTAATTTTAATTATTTTATTATTTAAATTCTAATATAAAATCATTTTAAAATTATTATATAAAAAAATACTCCAATATAACCATTATACTCAAATATAAATAAATAATTATAACATAACCCTTTAAAATTAAATATAAATAAATCGGCATAATTTATAAAAATATATACTTTCATATCGAATAAAATATAAATATTTATATTTATTTAAATCCGTTATTAAATAAATTTATTTTTCTTAATAAATATTATAAATATTTATATATTTTAATATAAATTAATAATTATTATATTAATAATATAATTAAATTTAATTATATATTCTTATAATTAATTTATATTAAAAAATATATTAAATTTTAATTTGTTTATTATTTATATTCCGATATATAAAACGGCTATTTTAGTACCATTTAACTATCTGTTCATTTTAATTTGGGAAATAATTTTCTTATAAAATATTATATTGCTTTTAATTTTTTTTATAATTAAAAATATTTCCGTTTAAAAAATAATTACATTTAATATATAATATTAAATTTAAGGTTTATTATATATAATATTTAAATATCTAATATTTAAATAACTAATAATAACCTTAATATTGTTATTTATCCGGAACGAAATTTTATAATATAAGAATTATACGGGAATTTTATTTAATAAATTCTGTATAATATAAAATACCGCTATAATTTTATAAAATATTTTGTTTATTATAAATAATATTTTATTAACTAGATATAATTAAATTTCTAAAGGTTTAAGTTAGGAGTTTTTTTTTTATCTATTTTTTTATCTTTATTTCTAAAGTAAATTTAATTAAAATAATATATAATAAATACCTTATAGGTTATAAATATTTTCGTATATCTTTTATATATAAAAGATTTCACCTTTTTACGTATCTTATTAACAATTTTTTTTTCATTTAATTATTCGTCTTTAAATCATATCTTTTTATAAACTTTTAAACCGAAGTGGAAAATATATAAAATAATTTTATTATTATAAAAAACGAAATAAATAAAATCAAAAATAATATTATTATCTTCGTTAGATTTTTCTATCTTTAAATATAATTTGTTTTATTTTTTTTCCGTAATTTCTTCAAATATAATATAATCATCCTGGTAGGCTCGGGCTATTGTATAAACTAGACTAGAACAAGATTGATGATATATAAGAGAGGAGAGAGAATGGCTCGGAGAGCCGTTCTCTCGTATCTTTTATATGTACAGCCTTGCTACGTAAGGCAAAAGCTATCCGTATCTACCATATGCCCCAATAAAGGTTAAAAAAGATAACATCCTCATCATCCTTCATATTTGCCTTATTTTATTATTGTTAATATAGCTTCTGTTATATAGGTCTATAATATCTTTTAATCCTATTTCGTATCCTTATTTCATACCAAAATTAATTATAATAAAAGAAAACCTTAAACGAATAGATGTTACGTTTCGGGTAGGCAATTAATTCGTATATAATAATGGGTGGTATGGATAATCGGTTGAAGCTTGTATGAATAATTGGTTAAAACTTATATAATTAAAAACTGGTATGGTTACAAGGTGGTGATATGGTTAGACAGCTATATTAATAAAGCTTTATTCGTTTATAAGGCTATCAACGTATGACTAAAGAACCAGGTTAAACTAACGTCAGGACGAATAAGTTTTAAAGGTATCAAATAGAAGATAGCTTGTTTAACGGATAAGCCAAAGGTAAACCGGGTAAGTATAATATTATTGTAAAAAAAATAGATAAACCTATTTTATCATATAAGTTAGAAAGGTAAACCTTATTTATCGGAAAAGTTAAGAAACTAATAGTCTTTAAATCGCAATTAGGGTTACCAAATAATGCGAGCAAAACCAACTACAAAATGTAATGCCTAGTTAAAGGATTAGATTATTACGAGATGAATTATATATAAAGTAAATGGCAGGAAGGTATGATATCACCTTGCCAAAGGTGTTACCATTATACTGTAATATAGTATGTGTTGAATTTAAACTAGACGAGATTGATGATATATAAGAGAAGAAAGAGAATGGCTCGGAGAGCCGTTCTCTCGTATCTCTTATATGTACAGCCTTGCTGCGCAAGGCAAGAGCTATCCGTATCTACCACATCCGCAACTATACACTATTTATATTAAATATAATTAAGATTATTTATAATAATAAATATTTTATTTTATATATTTAAATAACTATTACCAAATTTAATAAAATATATTTATTTATAATAAATATGATTATATAAGCATCAAAACTTGTATTATCTATTACTTTAATCGCGTTTACGTTTACAATTTCTATTATAATTATTATAACCTTAACAATTAGGTAAACTTTTATATTAATAATAATTATTATATTAGTTCCTATTATATTAATTACCTTTACCATATTAATTATTTTTACCGTATTAATAATCTTCGTATATAGTTAAAATGTTTAAATAACAGAAATAATCATTTTAATTAATATTTTTTTAATCGATATAAATAATATTAACCAATTAAAATTGCAATAATATAAATAATTTTAACAATATAAGTAATTTTAATAGTTTTAAAGTTATAAATAGTTATATTAAAGTTGGCAAAGTTAATAAATTTAATACGGCCGGCAAAATTAAAATTGATATTAAATAATATAAGCCTTTATTAATAACTTTATTGTAATAAAATTGTTATTTATCCTTAAGATAATTAAAATAATTATTAAAAAATCTTTTTTTTTTAAATTTATCAATTAATTATCGTAAATCCGGATAAATTAAATTATAAAATTAATTCATTTATTATATATATAAAGATAAATTAATTACTTTTACGTTATATATTATCTTTATAACCCAAATAATAACAAGGAAATTAAAAAATAACTTATTCTTATTATATTTATTTTTAATTATTGCCTTAAAAATATTAATAATATTAATTTTAAAGATTTTAATAATATAATTAAAAGTAAATTTAAAATTAATAGCTATACCTGCCTTAATTAAATCACTTAAATAATGTCACAGTTTTTGACGGTAGATTAGGGAGAGTAGTCATATGATTGGGATCGAGTCATGTGATTTATAAGGTATGGTATGTATATTTGTAGTTGGAGGTATATATCTTTAATAAGTATGTATTTAAAGTAAAATATGTATATAAGTAGAGATAAAAAAAAATCTATATATAAACAAAGGTATTATTTAAATACCCAAACCTATAAGATTATAAATCTTTTTTTCTTTTCTTTTTTCTTTAATTTTATTATTTTTACTAATTTTTTAGATAAATAAACCTTTACGCTTATTATCCGAATATACTCCGTAATAATAATAAAATTTTTTATATATTATATTATAAAAATGATTTTAATTAATTTAAACTATTGATTCCCAATTAATATTTTGTTATGGATATTAATTATGATTATTCCGAAAAGAAGATAAATAAATTCTAAATTAAATGATACCATATATTGATTATAATATTTTAGTAAAATAATATACTAACCTTACTTTAGATGATGTGGGGCGATGTGTTTATTATGATAAATAATTTCGTTATTTTAAAATTAATAAGCGATGTAAATTTATGGATGTATAAAAAATATGTCAAAAAAATAATACTTGTTGGATTTATACGAAAAAAAATATTAGATCCGATCTGTTATAATTTTGTAATTTTAATATATAAGATTAAGAAGGGATGGACGAAGGAATAAATAGGAATTATTATTTTTATTAAACCTATTATTAAAAATTTATAAGAAATTATTAATAAGTGCGGAATGGTGGATTATTACTGAAGATTGTATTATTTTGTAAATGATAAAATATATAATTGACTATAAGAAATTATTTGGAAGTAATTAAAAAATATTATATCTAAAAGAATAGCTTTTTTTTAGATATTTATTATGGAAGGGGGAAGTTGATTTTTTTTTGTTATAGAAATAACTTTAATATATAATATGTATGATGAATTAATTAAATTATTTAAGGAATAATTTTTAGTATATTAAAAATGGGGAATAGTTTTTATAATTTTGGTAGTTTGTTTAATTATTTTGGAAAACTAGTTATAATTATTATTAAAAGTTAAAACCTATTTAAAAATACTTGCCGAATATATAATATTTGGATATAATGTTGTTTAAAAAATCTATAAGTAATAAAAAAAGGTTAATTTATTTTAGGTTTAAAAATTTAATTAATTATGAAAATAATTAAAAATCGAAAATAGTATTGTTTTCGATAATACTAATAAAAAATGTTTAATAAAATAGATAGATTTTTCTATCTTTAAAAATAAAGAAAAAAGAAATAAAATTAAATTTAAATATTAATATATATTATTAGAAAATAAATTAATAAAAAATGTTAATTATTTTTGAAATAAGTAAAAGTGTATTGTATATATTGTTAGACGAATGGGTAAAGTTGTCATTAAAACCTTAATTTTTTTTATTATATAGGATAACGGATTGTTGATATTATTTATTATGGATTAAATTCTAAAATATTTAAAAGAATAGTATAAAGATTTTAATGTATATAAAAAAGTTTATAAAGATTTCCGAGATTTAAAGATAAATATAAAAAGATTTTTTATAATTTTTAAAAATAAATTTATGAAATTGGTTGGATAAGTTAGAGTTGTTTAAGATGATTATAAATGTGAAATATTTAATAAATTATCTTAAAGATTAAACGAGTAGAGTGTTAACTAATATTATAATTTGTTATATGATTTTTTATTATTTTATATTTATATATAGAAATATAATTATTAATAGTTAAAAAATTTTATTTTTTATTAAAAAAATAAAAATAAAAAAAGATAAAAATATGAAGGGTAAGAAAGAAAGGAAGAAGGGGATTATTGGAAATATAAAATCCGGGAAGGATTTTTCCGAACCACGATAATTTATTATATATTACGAAATTATTATAATAAATACGATTGTGAATAGAATTATAATATATTAATGTCCTAATTTTAAATAAATTTTATAATTTATTAAAATCGGATAATATTTTATTTATTATAAAAAAAGATATCGAAATAAAGATTATGTAATAAAAAGAAAATATGAAACCTTATAGGTAAAATTAGTAATAAGTTAATTATAAAAAAAGATTAAGATAAAAAAAAATCTTAAAAAAATTAAATTCTTATTTTAAAGAAATAATAATAATGATATTAAAAAAAAATAATTAAAATATATTAATAAATTTTTTATTTAAATAATTAAGAAGATATTTATTCCTAATTAAATATATTTTAATTAATAATAAAAATTTTATAATTATTAATACCTTTGTTAATATAGAAATTAAAACCTATATATTAATTAATATAAATCTTATTAATAAATTAATTAATAAATTATAAATCCGGACCATAATCGGATTATTTTTTATTCTTATTTCTGGATATAATAAGAAAAGATTTTAAAAGATAAATATTATTATAAATATTTAATTAAAATTATATAATAAAAATATAAGGGAAATATATTTTTTTATATTCTTTATAAAATATGATATGATTTTGGGAAAGAAATTTTTTAAATAATATGATATTTTAGTTAATATAAAACGGAAAAAGTTATGATTTTTTAGAAAGTAGGAATTAAAAAGAAAAATATCGGAAAGGTCTTTTAAGATATTAGAAAAGTATTTAAAATTATTACGAATTTTAAAAAAATTTTAAAAGAAATAAATCCGATTTTAGAATTTGGTAATATATTATAATAATACCTAAAAAAATATATAAAAGATAAATCGAATTTTAAAAAAAGTATTATAGTTTAAACTTATAGAGGAAGAATTGAAAGGATAGTGAAAAGAAGAAAAATTATATAAGAAGAAGAAGGAGGAAAAATATTTATATCGGAACGGATAAAATAAATATTAATTGGGATGGGATAATTTAGGTTGGTATTAATAACGATTTATTGATATAATTGTAATAGGAGTTATAAAATTTTATAATATTTTAGCTAATATTAAAATTAAGAAAGAAGTAGGGGTAATTATTATTTAAGTTTTAAAAGAATAAATTGATAAATTATTAATTGAAAAAGATCCCGATAATGTTATATTTAATAATAATAAAGAATTAAAAAAATTGGTAATGAAAGTATTATTAAAATAATATTATAAATATTTGGATATATTTAATAAGGTGGTATTAAATAAGTTGTTATTTTATTGATTTAAAATAGATTATTATATATTTTTAAAAGAAAAACCTGATTAATTAAAATATAATCTGTTATATAAACTAACGGTTAAAAAGTTGGAAGTTTATTGAATATATATTATAAAAAATTTAAAGAAGGGTTTTATTAAATTATTAATTATATTATAGATAGTCTTAATTTTATTTATAAGAAAATTAAATGGAGTCTTTAGATTTTATGTGGATTATTAAAGGTTGAATGTTATTATATAAAAAGATTAATACTTGTTATCTTTAATAAAAAAAATGTTAGTTAAAATTTTTAAAGTTAAAATTTTTATAAAAATTAATATTAGATAAGTTTTTTATTGTATATATATAGTGGTAGGAAATAAGGATTATATTATTTTTAAGATATGATATAGAATATTTTAATATAGAATATTATTTTTTGGATTGATTGTAGGATTTTTTATATTTTAATGTTTTATTAATAATATATTAGGAAATTATTTTAATGATTTTTATACGGTGTATATTAACGATATATTAATTTATTTTAAATTAATAAAAGATTATAAAAATTATATAAGAAAGGTATTATAAAAATTATATAAGGTAGGATTATAAATAAATATTATAAAATATAAATTTTATATAATAGAAACCAAATTTCTAAAATTTATTATAAGGAAGGACGGAATAAAGGTTAATTTAAAAAAAATAAAAGTTGTAGTTAATTGGTCCGTACCTTAAAAGGATAGAAAAGTGATATTTAAAAAAATAAAATTTTTTATAAGGTTTTATAATTTTTATTGGAAATTTATTAGGGAATTTAGCCGAATAATCAAACCTTTAATAAAATTAATAGAGTTTTAAGCGGATTTAATTTAAATTATATAATATTAGGAGGTATTTATAAAATTGAAAATATAATTGATTTCTGTCCTGTTATTAACCTATTTTTTGTTTAATTCTAAAATCTGTGTCGAAATGGATATATCGGATGGAGTGGTTGTAGGGATATTGTTATAGTGTGTTTTCCTGGAAGAATTTTAGTATTTAATAATATTTTATTCCGAAATTTTATATAATGTAGAGTTAAATTATATTATTTATAATAAAGAAATGTTGGTTGTGATAAAGGTATTGGCTTATTGGCATATAGAATTGATGGGATTATAAAAAGATAAACCTTTTATTATTATTATAGATTATTAAACATTATAATATTTTAATATGAAAAAAGTTTTAAATTTATGATAGGTAAGATAGGTAGAAATCTTATTATAATATAATTTTGAGATTATTTATTGATTGGGATTTAAGAATATAATTCCTAATATATTATCCCGACCATATAAAGAATTGAAAAATTAAAAAGAAAAACGAAATGTTTAATATATTATGGTTTTATTTAGATTAGTTTAGATTATAATAAATGTTATGGAGATATAGAATATCCCTATCTTTAAAATATTAGGGGTTATGTTGATTAATGAGATCTTGAATGTTAACCGAAGAAAAAAAAATTTATAAGAATATAAAGAAAAAGTTAAAGACTTAAAAAAATTATATTAAGATTTATTGGAAAATTTTATAACTTATAAAGGAAAAATTATAATCTTAGATAAGAATTATTTATAAATTAGAATAATAGAAGAGGTATATAATTATATGGTAATTGTATATTTTGGAAAAGGTAAATTTTGTTATTTGATAGTGTAACATTATTGGTGGCTAGGATTATATGGATATATAAATTGATATATAGATAATTATATTTGTTAATTGGCTAAAGTATTTAGAGATAAGATGCCTGGATTATTATTTCTTTTGTTTATTTTAAAAAGAATATGGGAATATTTGGTTATAAATTTTAAATTTGTATTAAAAGATAAAAACGGATATGATAATGTGTTTGTTATTATAAATAGATTTTTAAAAATAATTTAATTTATACTATATAAAAAAACTGTAATTATTTAAGATATGGTTTGGATATATTATAATGGACTTTATCGAGTTATAGGATGTCCTACCTTTATAATAAATAATCAAAGATTATAATTTATGTTTAATTTTGTGGACGAAATATTTAAGATTTTTAAAATTAAATAAGAATTTGTTACGGTAAGTTATAAATAAATGATAGAATAGGTTAAGGTCATAAATAAATATTTAAATTAATGTTTATAATTATTTGTGAATTATTTTTAGGATAATTGGTTTTGAATATTATTTATCATAAATTCTGCCTAAAATGGGTTATTTTATAAGTTTTTTGGAGGGACTATACCATAAAAAATATTAATAAAAAAATTAATAAAAATTTCTTTCGATTAAGAGGTTAAAATAAAAGATTTTTCCGGATTTATATTGAAGGAAAAGGTATTACGATAAGAAGTATAAGAGTTTATAAAATTAATGAAAGAATGGTATAATTATATTAAAAAAAAAAAAAAATTTAAAAAATTTGGAAATGATAAGTTAATTAATATTAATAAGTGCCAGATTTTAATATAGGAGATTGTATATTTATCTTCACCAAACCGGGGTTGGGAATAAATCGATTTAATAATAAATTAAATCTACCAATAATTCTAATTTTATATGAAATTATTAAATAATACAAAATAAGATTAAATATATATAAATTGGAGTTTTTTTATATTTGGGGAGGATAAGTATAATTTAATATAAAGAGATTAAGAAAGGATTTAAATAATCTAATTTTAGGATAAAAATTAAAAAACCTAAAAAAAAAAATTATAAATCCCGACCTGGGAGAATTAGAATAAGAAATAAAAAAAATATTTTTTTTTCGATTATATTATAGAAAGTTGTAATATTAGGTATCCTAAAAAAATTACGATCCGGACTTTAAGTGATATCTAGTAAATAATTTTAAGAATATTATAAAGAAATTTATAATATATTATAAAACCAACCTTAAAATAATTAAATTATTAAAAAAATTAAAATTTTAGTTGGAAGTAGTGGAAAGAAATAAATTCGATCTGTCGTATAAAAAAAATAATATATTAATGATATCTTAGAATATTTGGAAAAGAATTTTGCGGAGATGATTTAGGTTAATAATAAGATTTGGGATAAATCTTCCGGAAGGAAAGAGTTATTATAATTTTTGATGGTAGATTAGGGAAAGTAATCACGTGATTAAGATCGAATTACGTAACTTATAAGGTATGGTATGTATATTTATAATTGGAGGTATATATTTTTAATAGGTATATATCCAAAATAAAATATATATATAGGTAGGGATGAGGAAAGGTTTGTGTGTAGGTAGGGGTGTTATTTAAATATCTAAATTTATAGGATTATAAATCTTTTTTTCTTTTCTTTTTTCTTTAATTTTATTGTTTTTACTAATTCTTCGGATAAATAGATCTTTATATTTACTATCCGGATATATCCCGTGATAAATAAATTATATATCATATTAATATATTATTTTATAATAATTAAAAGAAATTTTCTTTTAATAATTAAACTTTATCTTTATTAATAATAATTATATAGATTGAATTAATAAATAAATATATATTATATTAATATATATTATTTCCAATTATTATATAATTGTTAAAACCAAAATATATTAAAATATCCGGATAGAAATACTTTATATATTATAATTTCTAACCTTTTAAATTATTATATTTTAATATAACTAGAATAAAATTAACGTTAAATAATTAATTTTAGAATTTTATATTAATATCGAAAATTAATTCTTAAAACTTTTTATCTTATAATAATATTTTAAAGACAATTATTAATTTAAAAATAAACTATCTAAAATTCTTATCCATATTAATATTATTTACCTTACCTAAATTAAAAATAATAAATAAGGTTAAAATAAAATCTATTATAATTGATTCTACTTTAAATACCATTAATGGTAATAATAGATTATAAATTAATATTATTAATTCTAGATTTTATATAAAAGAAAGATTTAATTTTAACTCTAATTTAAATTCTAAATTAAAATATAAATAAAAATCTTCTCGATATTAAAACTAAAAAATTAAAAACTAAAATAGTTTAAATTAATTAATTTAATTAATATGATAAGGTTATTCTCGTTTTTTACCCTTACTTTTATCTTTATATTATGTTTTAAGTTATTAATTATGAGATTAATTATACGATTAATTATGTAAATATTAAAATATCTTATTTTAATAAAATATTTTAAACTGTTAATTAACTTATTATGGTGCCTTGATTTACGGTAATATTTTAGTTTGTTAAAATATTTTACTATTTTAATTATTTAATTTAGGTTGACTTCGTTTTAAAGATTAAAATATTTATAAAGCTTATAATTAGTTAATAAGGGATTGGAAGCCATGTATAAAATTGCTTTATAATATATTTTCTGCCAGATTTTCAACCAATTAATTTAATTTTAATAATTTAGGCTTGCTATATTTATTGCCGAATAAAAGTTTAACGTTATCCCTCTTGTTAAATTTATTATGATTGAAAAAAGATCTTAATGATTTAAATTTTGATATTCGGTTAAATCTTAATGGTTAATTAGATTTTAATAACTAGTTGCCGTATGGTTATTATTATAATTATTGTGGCGTTTATTATAGTTATTTAATTTGTTTATTAGTTTATTTTTTATATTTAATTTATTTATTTAAAGGTTTATTTCTTTTAAGGAAAAATGTGATTAGCTTTTTACGTCTTAAATTTAATATCTTAATAATCTTAAACAATACTTTCTTTTTATTTTTTTTAAAAGGTGGTAATATAATTATTTTTAATTCGGTTATTAATATTTTAAGATAGAATAAAGTTAAAATTAATAATGGAGTTATAATTGATGTTAATAAGGTTGTAATTTGTTTAAAAGTTATATTTAATTATAATTATGGCGATAATATTTAAAATTTAAAGTTTAGAATTGGTTAGTTGATTTATTTTAATTATGTTTGTATTTAATAGATATAAATATTAACTTATCGGATTATTATTTTACTTTTATATAAATTAATTAATTATTTTTTTGGATATAGTTGGAAATTTTGATTTTTAAGAGTGTATTATATAGATAATAATGGATTTTAATATTATTTAATGATATTTTTTAGTAATTAAGTGATGAATGTTATTATTTGCTATATAATAATATTATTTAATTTTAAGATTTAAAGAAAATTATTATTCTCGTATAAAAATATAATTATTTAATAATAATTTTCAATTTTATATCCGTTATATCTTATTAATTATTCCAAATAATTTATAAAATATATTAAAATTAATTTAATAATAAATATAATAGTATAATAATATAAATAAAATATTATAAATAAAATTTATAAATAAAATAAATTTTTAAATTATTTTTATTTATTAATTAAAATTATATATTATTAAATAAAGAGAAAAAAGATTAATTTCTTTTTTATAAATAGATTATTTAATAAATAAAAATAAGGGTAATAAATATAATAAATATTATTATAAAAAATAAATTTAATCGAATAAATATATAATAATAAATGATAATAATTTAATAAGTTTAATTGATATATAGGCTTAAATAAATTAGGTAAATATAATATTATCGTAAAAAAGATAAATTTATTTTATTATATAAGTTAAAAAGGTAAATTTTATTTATCGGAAAGGTCGAAAAGTTAATAATTTTTAAATTACGGTTAAGATTATTAAATAATATATATAAAACTAATTATAAAATGCAATATTTAATTAAATAATTAGATTATTGCAAAATAATTAGATTATATAAATAGGATAAAAGAAATAAAGTTATTAGATAATAAGTTCGGGTATATGTTGATTTAGAGATTAATAATAAATTAATAAATTAATTAAGAATATGTTTTATAAAAGTACGATAAGCGAAGCGTACTTTTATATTCATAAGTAGTGTGGCGTTAGCTTTATGGCTAGCGCGTGGCATATGCGCTGTGGCGCACGTAATGTAAGTTTGCCATAAATATTTAAAAATAAACGAAAATCAAATTGGGGAAATTAATATTAAATTCGAAAATAAATTCGTAATAAAATTATTAAATATAATTTTAATTAATATTTTTTTCGGTTTAATTAATTTCCATATAATAAAAATTAATATCCCGTTTTTATTATCATTTAAAAAAATAAATTATATAAAAATATATTTTAATAATATTATTAATTAATTAATTTATAAAAATAATATAATAATTATAATTATATATAAATAAAGATATTTATAATTTTAATTTAATAATATTACTCACTTTATAAAAACGAAATTACGTTGGATTTATATCCGTTTTAAACACCCATTTATAAATAAAATATACATTTTATTTAATAAAATAAATTACTGATATCAAAATTAACAATTTTAAAAAACTATTAAATTTTATTACCATTATCAAATTAAAACGTTTTAAAATTCCGGTTTTAACTTAAAAACTTTAAAATCGATTTTAATTATAAAAGTTATTAGTAATATTATATATTTAAATAAATAATTAATATTATATATCGTTAATATAA
>CADCWW010000049.1:0-11640 GCA_902806505.1 Hypoxylon lienhwacheense | reverse complement strand
ATAATAAATTATTAATAAAAGAAAATCCTAATAATATTATACCCAATAATAATAAAAAATTAAAAAAATTAATAATAAAAATATTATCAAAATAATATTATAAACATTTAAATATATTTAATAAAATAATATTAAATAAACTATTATTTTATTAACTTAAAATAAACCATTATATATTTTTTAAAAAAAAATTTAATTAACTAAAATATAATTTATTATATAAATTAATAATTAAAAAGTTAAAAATTTATTAAATATATATTATTAAAATTTTAAAAAAGTTTTTTATTAAACCATTAATTATATTATAAATAATTTTAATCTTATTTATAAAAAAGTTAAATAGAGTTTTTAAATTTTATATAAATTATTAAAAACTAAATGTTATTATATAAAAAAATTAATATTTATTATTTTTAATAAAAAAGATATTAATTAAAATCTTTAAAATTAAAATTTTTATAACAATTAATATTAAATAAATTTTTTATTATATATATATGACGATAGGAGATAAAAATTATACTATTTTTAAAATATAATATAAAATATTTTAATATAAAATATTATCTTTTAAATTAATCGTAAGATTTCTTATATTTTAATATTTTATTAATAATATATTAAAAAATGATTTTAATGATTTTTATATAATATATATTAATAATATATTAATTTATTTTAAATTAATAAAAAATTATAAAGATTATATAAGAAAAATATTATAAAAATTATATAAAATAAAATTATAAATAAATATTATAAAATATAAATTTTATATAATAAAAATTAAATTTTTAAAATTTATTATGGAAAAGGATAGAATAAAGATTAATTTGAAGAAAATAAAGGTAGTAATTAATTGGCTTATATTTTAAAAAAAATAAAAAAATAGTATTTAAAAAGGTAAAATCTTTTATAAGATTTTATAATTTTTATTAGAAATGTATTAAAGAATTTGATTAAATAATTAAATTTTTAATAAAATTAATAAAGTTTTAAACAAATTTAATTTAAATTATATAATATGAAAAAATATTTATAAAATTAAAAATATAATTAATTTCTGCTTTATTATTAACCTATTTCTTATTTAATTTTAAAATTTATATCGAAATAAATATATTAAATAAAATAGCTGTAAAAATATTATTATAATATATTTTTTTAAAAGAATTTTAATATCCGATAACATTTTATTTTAAAATCTTATATATTATAAAATTAAATTATGTTATTTATAATAAAAAAATATTAATTATAATAAAAATATTATTTTATTGGTGTATAAAGTTAATAAAATTATAAAAAGATAAACCTTTTATTATTATTATAAATGATTAAATATTATAATATTTTAATATAAAGAAAATCTTAAATTTATAATAAATAAAATAAATAAAAATATTATTATAGTATAATTTTGAGATCATTCATTAACCGGGATTTAAAAATATAATTCTTAATATATTATTCCGATTATATAAGGAATTAAAAAATTAAAAAAAAATATTTAATATATTATAATCTTATTTAAATCAATTTAAATTATAATAAATATTATAAAAATATAAGATATCTTTATCTTTAAAATATTAAGAATTATATTAATTCATAAAATTTTGAATATTAACCGAAAAAAAGAATATTTATGGGAATATAAAAAAAAAACGAAAAATTTAAAAAAAATTATATTAAGATTTATTAAAAAACTTTATAATTTATAAAAAAGAAATTATAATTTTAAATAAAAATTATTTATAAATTAAAATAATAGAAGAAATATATAATTGTGTGGTAACTATATATTTTAAAAAAAGTAAATCCTGCCATTTAATAACATAATATTATTAATGGTTAAAATTATATAAATATATAAACTAATATATAAATAATTATATTTATTAATTAGTTAAAATTTTTAAAGATAAAATATCTAAATTATTATTTCTTTTATTAATTCTGAAAAGAATATAGGAATATTTAATTATAGATTTTAAAATTATATTAAAAAATAAGAATAAATATAATAATATATTTATTATTATAAATAAATTCTTAAAAATAATTTAATTTATACTATATAAAAAAACTATAATTATCTAAAGTATAATTTAGATATATTATAATAAATCTTATTAAATTATAAAATATTTTATTTTTATAATAAATGATTAAAGATTATAATTTATATTTAATTTTATAAATAAATTATTTAAAATTTTTAAACTTAAATAAGAATTTATTATAATAAGATATAAATAAATAATAAAATAAGCCGAGGTAATAAATAAATATTTAAATTAATATTTATAACTATTTATAAATTATTTTTAAAATATTTAATTTTAAATATTATTTACTATAAATTCTATATAAAATAAATTATCTTATAAATTTTTTAAAAAGATTATATTATATAAAATATTAATAAAAAGATTAATAAAAGATTTTTTTAATTAAGAGGTTAAAATAAAAGATTTTTCTAAATTTATGTCGAAAGAAAAAATATTATAATAAAAAATATAAAAATTTATAGAATTAATAAAAAGATAATATAATTATATTAAAAAAATAAATTTAAAAAATTTAAAAATAATAAATTAATTAATATTAATAAACATTAAATTTTAATATAAAAGATTATATACTTATTTTTATTAAATTAAAATTAAAAATAAACTGATTTAATAATAAATTAAATTTATTAATAATCCCAATTTTATATAAAATTATAAAATAATATAAAATAAAACTAAATATATATAAATTGAAATTCTTTTATATTTAGAGAGGATAAATATGATTTAATATAAAAAAATTAAAAAAGAATTTAAATAATTTAATTTTAAGATAAAAATTAAAAAATTTGAAAAATAAAATTATAGATTTTAATTTAAAAAGATTAAAATAAAAAATAAAAAAATATTTTCCTTTTAATTATATTATAAATATTTATAATATTAGGTATCCTGAGAAAATTATAATCTAAATCCTAAATAATATTTAGTAAATAATTTTTAAAATATTATAAAAAAATTTATAATATATGTTACGGTTTTTGATAATAGATTAGGGAGAATAGTCATGTGATTAGGATGGAGTTATGTGATTTGTAAGGTATGGTACGTATATTTGTAGCCGGAGGTACGTACCTTTAACAGATACGTACCCCAAGGTAAGGTATATATACGGGTAGGGATGGGGAAAGGTTTGTGTGTAGGTAGGGGTATTATTTAAATATTTAAATTTATAAGATTATAGATCTTTTTTTTTTTTTTTTCTTTAACTTTATTATTTTTATTAATTTTTCGGATAAATAGATTTTTACGTTTATTATTCGGATATATTTTATGATAATAATAAAACTTTTTATGTATTATATTGTAGAAACGATTTTAATTAATTTAAATAATTGATTTTTGATTGATATTTTATTACAGATATAGATTATGATTATTCCAAAAAGAAAATAAATAAATTCCGAATTGAACAATATTATATATTGATTTTAGTATTTTTGGTGAGGTAATATGTTGATTATTTTAAAGGAGTTTTGGGGCGATGTGTTTATTACGATAAATGATTTTATAGTTATAAAATTGGTGAGTGATATAAACTTACAGGCGTATGGAGAATATGTTAAGAAAATAATATCTATTGGGATTATGCGAAAAAAAATAACGGATTAAATCTATTATAGTTTCCCGATTTTGGTATATAAGATTGAGAAGGGATGGATAAAGGAATGAATGAGAATTATTATTATTATTAAATTTATTATAAAAGATTTATAAAAATTTTTCGAGGAGTGTGGAATAGTAAATTATTATTGCGGATTGTATTATTTTATAAATAATAAAATATATAATCGATTATAAAAGATTATTTAAAGGTAGTTGAAGAGTGTCATATCTAAAAGAGTAATTCTTTTTTAGATGTTTATTATTAAGAGAAAAAACCAATTTCTTTTTATCGTAGGAATAATTTTAATATATAATATATATAATAAATTAATTAAATTATTTGAAGGATGATTAGTTATATATTAAGAATGAGGAATAACTTTTATGGCATTAATAGTTTATTTAATTATTTTAGAAGATTAGTTATGGTTGTTATTAAAAATTAAAACCTATTTAAAAATATTTATTGAATATGTAGCGTTTGGGAAGGATATTGTTTAGACGATTTACAAATAATAAGAAAAAGTTAATTTGTTTTAAGTTTAGGAATTTAATTAATTACGAAAATAATTTAAGATTAAAAATAATAATATTTTCGATAATATTAATAAAAAACGTTTCGTAAAATAGATAGACTTCCTTATTTTTAAAAATAAGGAAGAAAGAAATAAAGTTAAGTTTGAGTATTGGTATATATTATTGGAAAATAAGTTGACGGAAAATGTTAATTATTTTTGAAACGAGTAAAAGTGTATTGCATATATTGTTAGACGAACGGATAGAATTATTACTAAAATTTTAATCCTTTTTATTATATAAAACAACAGATTATTAATATTATTTATTATAAATTAAATTTTAAAATATTTAAAAGAATAATATAAAGACTTTAATATCTATAAAAAAATTTATAAGGATTTCCAAGATTTAAAAATAGATATAAAGGGATTTTTTATAATTTTTAAGAATAAATTTATAAAATTAGCCGGATAAATTAAAATTACTTAAAATAACTATAAACGCAAAATATTTAATAAATTATCGTAAAGATTAAATAAATAAAGTATTAATTAATACCATAACCCGTTATATAATTTTTTACTATTCTATACCTACATATAAAAATATGATTATCAATAATCAAAAAATTTTGTTTTTTACTAGAAAAAGGAAATAAAAAAAAAAAAAAATACGAAAAATAAAAAAGAAAAGAAGAAAAGAATTATTGGAAATATAAAATCTAGGAAAGATTTTTTTAAATCATGATAATTTGTTGTATATTATAAGATTGTTATAGTAAATACGGCCGTAAATAAAATTATAATATATTAATATTCTAATTCCAAATAAATCTCATAATTTATTAAAATCGGATAATATTTTATTTATTATAAGAAGGAATATTGAGATAAGGATTATATAATAAAAGGAGAATATGAGGTTTTATAAGTGAAATTAGTGGTAAATTAATTATAGAAAGAGGTTAAGGTAAAAAAAAAATCTTAAGAAAATTAAATTTTTATTTTAAGAAAATAATGATAATAGTATTAGAAGGAAGTAATTAAGATATATTAACAAACCTTTTATTTAGATAATTAGAAAGGTGTTTATTTTTGGTTAAATATATTTTAATTAATAATAAAAATTCTATAATTATTAATATCTTTATTGATATAAGAGTCGAAATTTATATATTAATTAATGTAAACTTTATTAATAAATTAATTAATAAATTATAAATCTAGATTATAACCAGATTATTTTTTATTCTTATCTTCGGATATAACAGAAAAGGTTTTTAAAAGATAAATATTATTATAAATATCTAATTAAAATTATATAATAAAAATATAGGAGAAATATATTTTTTTATATTTTTTATAAAATACGATATAATTTTGGGAAAAAAATTTTTTAAATAATATAATATTTTAATAGATATAAAACGGAAGAAGTTATGGTTTTTTAGAAAGTAGAAATTTAAAAAAGAAATATTGGAAAGGTTTTTCAAGATATTGGAAAAGTATTTAAAATTATTATAAATTTTAAAAAAACCTTAAAAAAAACAGGTCTAATTTTAAAATTCTATAATATATTATAATAATATTTAAAAAAATATATAAAAAATAAATCGAGTTTTAAAAAAAATATTATAATTTAAACTTATAAAGGAAGAATTAAAAGAATAATAAAAGGAGGAGAAGTTATATAAGAAAAAAAAGGAGGAGGAATATTTATACCGGGACGAATAAAATAAATATTAATTAAGATGGAATAATCTAGATTAATACCGATAATAACCTACCAATATAATTATAATAAAAACTATAGAATTTTATAATATTTTAATTAATATTAAAGTTAAGAAAGAAATGGGGATAATTATTATTTAAATCTTAAAAGAATAGATCGATAAACTATTAATTAAAAAAAATCTTAATAATATTATATCCGACAACAATAAAGAATTAAAAAAATTAATAATAAAAATATTATCGAAATAATATTATAAATATTTAGATATATTTAATAAAGCGATATTAAATAAACTACCATCCTATTAATTTAAAATAGACCATTATATATTTTTAGAAGAAAAACCCGATTAATTAAGATATAACCTATTATATAAATTAACGATTAAAAAGTTGGAAGTTTATTAAATATATATTATAAAAAATCTAAAAAAAGGTTTTATCAAATTATTAATTATACCATAAATAACCCCGATTTTATTTATAAAAAAATTAAATAAAATTTTTAGATTTTACGTAAATTATTAAAGACTAAATACCATTATATGAAAAAATCAATACCTACTATTTTTAATAAAAAAAATATTAATTAAAATCTCTAAAATTAAAATCTTTACAAAAATCAATATTAAATAAACCTTCCATTATATATATATAATGGTAGGAGATAAAAATTATATTATTTTTAAAATATAATATAGAATATTCTGATATAAAATATTACCTTTTAAACTAACCGCAAAACCTTTTATGTTCTAACGTTTTATCAATAATATATTAAGAAATTATTTTAATAACTTTTATACAACATATATCAATAATATATTAATTTATTCTAAATTAATAAAAAACCATAAAGATTATATAAAAAAAATATTATAAAAATTATATAAGATAAGATTATAAATAAATATTATAAAATGTGAATTCTATATAATAAAAACCAAATTTCTAAAATTTATTATAAAAAAAAATAGAATAAAAATTAATCCGAAAAAAATAAAGGTAGTGGTTAATTAATCCATACCTTAAAAAGACGGAAAAATAATATTTAAAAGGATAAAATCCTTTATAAGATTTTATAATTTTTATTGGAAATTCATTAAAAAATTCGGCTAAATAACCAAACCCTTAATAAAATTAATAAAATCCCAAACAAACCTAACCTAAACCATATAATACCAAAAGGCATTCATAGAATTAAAGGTATGATTAACTTTTGTCCTATTATTAATCTATTTTTTATTTAATTTTGAAACCTGCGTTAAAATAAATATATCGGATAGAATAATTATAAAGATGTTATTATAATGCGTTTTTCCGGAAGAATTTTAATACCTAATAATATTCTATTCCAAAACCTTATACGATATGAAGTTAAATTATATTATTTACAATAAAGAAATATTAATTATAATAAAAATATTAATTTATTAACATATAAAATTAATAAAATTATAAAGAAATAACCTTTTTATTATTATCATAAACCACTAAATGTTATAATATTTTAATATAAAAAAAATCTTAAATTTATAATAGGCTAGATAGACAAAAATCTTACCATAGTATAATTTCAAGATCATTTATTAATTGGGATTTAAAAATATAATTTTTAATATATTATCCCAATTATATAAAGAATTGAAAAATTAAAAAGAAAAACAAAATATCTAACATATTATGGCATTATTTAAACTAATTTAAACTATAATAAATATTATAAAAATATAAAATATCCTTATCCTTAAGATATTAAGGATTATATTAATTAATAAAATCTTAAATATTAATCAAAGAAAAAAAAGCCTATAAAAATATAAAGAAAAAATTAAAAACCTAAAAAAATTATATTAAGATTTATTAAGGGATTTTATAATTTATAAGGGAAGAATTATAATTCTAAATAAAGATTATTTATAAATTAGGATAATAAAAAAGGTATATAACCATATAACAACTACATATTTTGGAAAAGGTAAATCTTATCATTTAATAATATAGTGTTATTGGTGGTTAGGATTATATAAATATATAGACTGATATATAAATAATTATATTTATCGATTGGCTAAAATATTTAGAGATAAGATGCCTGGATTATTATCTTCTCTACCCATTTCAAAAATAATATAAAAATATTTGGTTATAGATTTTAAATCTATATTAAAAGATAAAAACGGATATAATAATGTATTTATTATTATAGATAGATTTTTAAAGATAATTTGGTTTATATTATACACAAAAATTACAAATATCTAAAATATGGTTTAGATATATTATAATAGATCTTATTAAGTTATAAAATATCTTACCTCTATAATAAATGATTAAAAACCATAATTCATATTTAATTTTATAAATAAATTATTTAAGATTCTCGGAATTAAATGGGAATTTACTATAACAAAACACAAACAAACAATAAGATAGGCTAAGGTAATAAATAAATATTTAAACCAACATCTATAACCATTTATAAACCACTTTCAAAATAACTAATCTCAAACATTGTTTATTATAGATTCCATATAAAATAAATTACCCCACAAATCTTTTGGAAGGATTATATTATATAAGATATTAATGGGAAAGTTAATGAAAACTTTTTTCAACTAAAAAACTAAAATAAAGGATTTTTTTGGATTTATACCGAAGGAAAAGGTATCCCGATAAAAAATATAAAAGTTTATAGAATTAATAAAAAAATGACACAATTATACTAAAAAAAAAAAGAAATAAGTTTAAGAGACCTGAAAATGGTAAGTTAATCAGTACCAATAAATACTAAATTTTAATATAAAAAATTACATATTTATTCTTATTAAATCAAAATTAAGAATGGACCAATTTAATGATAAATTAAATTTACTAATAACCCCGATTTTATACGAAATCGTAAAATAATACGAAATAAGATTAAATATATATAGATTAAAATTCTCTCATACCTAAAAAAAATAAATATGGTTTAACATAAAAAAATTAAAAAAGAACCTAAACAATCTAATCCCAAAATAAAAATTAAAAAATCTAAAAAGTAAAATCGTAAATTCTAACTTAAATAAATTAGAATAAGAAATAAAGGAGATACTCTCTTTTCGATTATATTATAAAAAATTATAATATTAAATATCTTAAAAAAATTACGACCCGGACCTCAAATAATATCTAATAAATAATTTTAAAAACATTATAAAAAAACTTATAGTATATTATAGGATTAATCCCGAAGTTGTTGGATTATTAAAAAGACTAAAAACTTAACTAGAAATAACGGAAAAAGGTAAATTCGACCCTCTATATAAAAAAAATAATATACCATTAACATCCTAGAATACTCGGAAAAGAGTTTTACGGAGATGATTAGGACTAATAATAAGATTTGGGATAAATCTTCTGGAGGGGGGGGGTTATTACGATTTTTGACGGTAGATTAGGGAGAGTAATTACATAATTAAAATAGAATTACGTGACTTATAAAGTATGATATATATATTTATAACCAGAGATACATACCTTTAACAAATATGTATCCTAAAATAAAATACATATACAAATAAAGATAAAGAAAGATCTATACATAAACAAAAATACTATTTAAACATCTAAACCTACAAGATTATAAATCCTTTTTTCTTTTCTTTTTTCCTTAGTTTTATTATTTTTACTAATTCTTTGGATAAATAGACCCCTGCGTTTACCATCCGGATATATCCCGTGATAATATATTATAAAATTAATTTTAAAATTGTTAAATTATTAAAAAAATTAAAAATTTGGTTAGAAATAATAAAAAAAAATAAATTCGATTTTTTATATAAAAAAGATAATATATTATTAATATTTTAAAATATTTGGCAAAAAGTTTTATAAAGATAATTTAAGTTAATAATAAAATTCGGGATAAATTTTCCGGAAGGGAAAAATTATTATAATTTTGGATAATAAATTAAAAAAAAAATAATTATATAATTAAAATTAAATTATATAATTTATAAAATATAATATATATATTTACAATTAAAAATATATATCTTTAATAGGTATATATTTTAAAATAAAGTATATATATAGGTAAAAATAAGGAAACGTTTATATATAAATAAAGATATTATTTAAATATTTAAACCTATAAAATTATAAATCTTTTTTTTTTCTTTTTTCTTTAACTTTATTATTTTTATTAATTTTTTAGATAGATAGATTTTAACATATATTATCCGAATATACCTTGTGATAATTAATATATAAATTCAGATAAATTAAATAAATATAATATTATTATAAAAAAAGTAAATTTATTTTATTATATAAATTAAGAAAATAAATTTTATTTATCGGAAAAATTAAAAGATTAATAATTTTTAAATTATAATTAAAATTATTAAATAATATAAATAAAATTAATTATAAAATATAATATTTAATTAAATAATTAAATTATTATAAAATAATTAGATTATATAAATATAATAAGAAAAATAAAATTATTAAATAATAAATTTAAATATATATTAATTTAAAAATTAATAACAAATTAATAAATTAATTAAAAATATATTCCAGAATAATATAATGAGCAAACCTGGCCGCGCAGTATGGGTTCGTCAAATTTCCCGCGCAGTATGCCAAAAAACAATGCTAAAAAATATATATATACACTCAAATATCTTTTAATTCTACGTTATCTTTAATTAATTATTCTGGCATTAAACCATCTCCAAATCTGATATAATTATATCTATTTTAAAGCTTAAATTAATATTATATATATACCAAGGTATATTAATATACGATTGCGGATAGATGAGATATTAAAAGAGGAAAAAGATATGTAAAGAGGGGATTTAAGTATCTATAACCTTGGCATGATAATCTATACCATATTCGGATTAGCTCCTCATTTTTGTTATATTGCGCGGCATATTTGACGAACCTATACTGCGCAGCCAGGTTTGCTCAATATAATATATAAAATATATTTTTATATTTATAAATAATATAATATTAATTTTAAAATTATCATTTAATACATAAATTATAATATATATAATATAAATTTATTAAAATAACTTTTATTTTATATTATGTAATAAAATTATATATATTATATATATATATATAAAAAATATAAAAAAAGATTTTTTTAAACTATTTTTTTCCTTTCCTTTTTTATATATTTATTTTTTTTATATATAATAAATTAAGATATACGTTAATTTAAAAATTAATAATAAATTAATAAATTAATTAAAAATATACTCCGTAAAAATATAATATATAAAATATATTTTTATATTTATAAATAATATAATGTTAATTTTGTAATTAATATATTATATATATATTATAACATATATAATATAAATTTATTAATATATTTATTTATTTTAATTTAAATTAATATATACCCAAATTTACCATTTTAATAAAGATTTTAAATTTATTTATTATAATTTAAAAAAAAGTTTATATATTTATTATATTTGTAAAGTGTTAAATTAATAAAAAAATAAAAAATAATTTAAATTAATCAATAATTATAAAAAATAAAAATAAAATAAAAACAATTTTTAAAATATAATTAACAAATTAAAAGAAATTAAAAAATAAATAAATTAATTTATAATATAATTAAATATATTTTAAAATATTAATAAATTATAATAATTTTAACAATTTTAATAATTTTT
>CADCWW010000048.1:0-12573 GCA_902806505.1 Hypoxylon lienhwacheense | reverse complement strand
GGTGTAACCTGGCACGTTTGATAGAGCTAATTGAGGGCTTCAAGATGGTACCAGATACGAGGGATTTGAGGTTGTTTTGAGATGGGAATAATCGATCCAAGATAACGTAGAATTGAAAGGTATTTGGATGTACATATGCGTTTTTTAGCGCTGTTTTTTGCCATACTGCGCGGGAAATTTGACGAACCCATACTGCGCGGCCAGGTTTGCTCTTTATAAAATTAATAAAAAAATAATATAATTATATTAAAAAAAAATAAATTGAAAAAATTTAAAAACGGTAAATTAATTAATATTAATAAATGTTAGATTTTAATATAAAAGATTATATATTTATTTTTATTAAATTAAGATTAAAAATAAACCAATTTAATAATAAATTAAATTTATTAATAATCTTAATTTTATATAAAATTATAAAATAATATAAAATAAAATTAAATATATATAAATTAAAATTCTTTTATATTTAAAAAAGATAAATATAATTTAATATAAAAAAACTAAAAAAAGATTTAAATAATTTAATTTTAAGATAGAAATTAAAGAATTTAAAAGATAAAATTATAAATTCAGATTTAAAAAAATTAAAATAGGAAATAAAAGAGGTATTTTTTTTAATTATATTATAAAAAATTATAATATCAAATATTTTAAGAAAATCATAATTTGGACCTTAAATAATATTTAATAAATAATTTTAAAAATATTATAAAAAAGTTTATAATATATTATAAAATTAATTTTAAAATTGTTAAATTATTAAAAAAATTAGAAATTTAGTTATAAATAATAGAAAAAATTAAATTTAATTTTTTATATACAAAAATTAATATATTATTAATATTTTAAAATATTTAGAAGAAAATTTTATAAAGGTAATTTAAATTAATAATAAGATTTGGGATAAATTTTTTAGAAAAAAAGGTTATTATAATTTTTAATAATAGATTAAAAAAAATAGTCATGTGATTAAGATTAAGTTATGTAATTTATAAAATATGGTATATATATTTATAATTAAAGGTATATATTTTTAATAAATATATATTTTAAGATAAGGTATATATATGGGTAAAAATGAGGAAAGATTTATGCGTAAATAAGGGTATTATTTAAATATTTAAACTTATAACATTATAAATTCTTTTTTTTTAATTTTATTATTTTTATTAGTTTTTTAGATAAATAGACTTTTACGTTTACTATCCAGATATATTTTATAATAATAAATTTAATATATTATCTTATTAAAAATATTAAAATTAATATATAATATTATTTAATTTGGAATTTATTTATTTTTTTTCCGAAATAATTATAATTAATATTTATATTATGCTTTTTAATAATAGATTAAAGAAAATAATCACATGATTAGAATTGAATCATATAATTTATAAAATATGGTATATATATTTATAATTGGAGGTATATATTTTTAATAGGTATATACTTTAAAGTAAAATATATATATAGATAAAAATAAGGAAAGGTTTATATATAAATAAAGATATTATTTAAATATCTAAACTTATAAAATTATAAATCTTTTTTTCTTTTCTTTTTTTTTAATTTTATTATTTTTATTAATTTTTTGGATAAATAAATTTTTATATTTACCATCCGGATATATTCCGTAATAATTATAAATCTTTTTTCGTAATAATTTTCAATATATTTTAAAAAAATATTATATTTAATTTTAATTATTTTATTATTTAAATTTTAATATAAAATTATTTTAAAATTATTATAAAAAAATATTTTAATATAATTATTATATTTAAATATAAATAAATAATTACGATATAATTTTTTAAAATTAAATGTGGATAAATTAATATAATTAATAGGGATATATATTTTTATATCGGGTAAGATATAAATGTTTATATTTATTTAAATTTATCATTAAATAGGTTTATTTTTTTTAATAAATATTACTAGTATTTATATATTTTAATATAAATCGATAATTATTATATTAATAATATAATTAAATTTAATTATATATTCTTATAATTAATTTATATTAAAAAATATATTAAATTTTAAATTATTTATTCCTTATATTTTAACATATAAAATAATTATTTTATTATTATTTAATTAATTATTTATTTTAATCTAAAAAATAGTTTTTTTATAAAATATTATATTATTTCCGATTTGTTTTATAATTAAAGGTATTTTTATTTAGAAAATATGGTAGGCTCGGGCATACGCTATATAAATTAAACTAAAACAAAATAATGAGTTAAGTTAAAATGTGCTCCGAAGGAGCACGGTGCGCGAAACGCACTTTTATGTTTATTGGGCAGTGTGGCGCTAACCCTGTGGCTAACGCGTGGCACGTGCGTTGTGGCGCACGTAATGTGGGTCTGTTAATATAATTACGTTCGATATGTAATATTAAATTTAAAATTTATTATATATAATATTTAAATATTTAATATTTAAATAATTAATAATAATTTCGGTATTATTATTTATCCGAAACAAAATTTTATAATATGAGAATTATATAGGAATTTTATATAAAAAATCCTATATAATGCGGGGTATTATTATAATTTTATTTTATAATTATTATTATAATTATTATAATATTTATTATAATTATTTAATTTATTTATTAACTTATTCCTTATATTTAATTTATTTATTTAACGATTTATTTTTTTTAAAAAAAAATATAATTAATTTTTTATATCTCAAATTTAATATTTTAATAAATTTAAATAATATTTTCTTTTTATTTTTTTTAAAAAACGATAATATAATCGTTGTTAATTTAATTATTAATATTTTAAAGCGAAATAAAATTAAAATTAATATTAATAAGGTTATAATTAATTATATTTTAAGTGTTAATGGTTTTAATAATAAAGTTATATTTAATTATAATTATAACAATAATATTTAAAATTTAATATTTAGAATTGGTTAATCGATTTATTCTAATTATATTTATATTTAATAAATATAAATATTAATTTATCGGATTATTATTTTATTTTTATATAAATTAATTATTTATTTTTTTAAATATAATTTAAAACCTTAATTTTTAAAAATATATTATATAAATAATAATAAGTTTTAATATTATTCGGTAATATTTTTTAATAATTAAATAACAAATATTTGGTAGGCTCGGGCATATGTTATATAAACTAAACTAAAATAAAATGATAAGTTAAATTAAGATGTGTTCTGAAAGAACACGGTATATGAAATATATTTTTATATTTATAAATAATATAACATTAGCCTTATAACTAGTATATAATATATATGTTATAACATATATAATATAAATCTACCATTTGCTTCTTTTTAAATAAAAAAAGAAATATTTTTGTTTTTAATTATTTTTAATTATAAGGTTATTTGTAATGATATGAGTTTATAATATAATATGTTAAATTATTAATTGAGATTTTATGTCGTATCCTTTGGCTTATCCTAAATTATCTTAAATATATTAATTTAAATGTTTATTTTTAGGATAATATTAACGGTTTTTTAATTGTTATTAAAGATATTATTAAAGATATTATTATTAAGGATATTATTAAATATGTTTTTATTTACGTTATTATTATTAATAATTATATTATCTTTATTTTTATCGTTTTTTTTTTAATATTTAATAATTTAATATTTATAGGATATTTTTTATCGTAATTTATAACTAATTTAATAATGTTTTATATTAGTAATAGTTTTAGGTATTATTAATCGAATTTAGAATTATACCTTTTCCAATACATTATATATTTTAATATTAAATATTTATTTATTCTATTAATATATTATTTAATAAAATTTTTAATCTTATATAAAATATATTTTTTGTTATTACCTTAGATAAAGATTTATTCTGATTTTGGTTTATGTTATAAAAATAGGTTTATATTATTTGATATTAAGAATAGATAAATTATTAATATAATATAATATATTTTTTAATACCGAAAGAAATTAAATTTATAAATTAGATTATTTATTTTCTTAATTATTATAAATAGTTCCGTTCTTTAAAATAATCATTTCTTTTTGGGTTTTTTTAATAAATTATATCCTTTATATAATTATAAAAAAATTTCTTATTTAATATTAAATTGTAAAAAATTTCTCTTTTTATTATATTTTATTTTTATATTTATAATAACAAATTTAATTATAATTTTAACCTTTTATTAATAAAGTTATTTTTATATCTCAAAATCCATTAATTTTTATGATATTTTAAAGATTAATAATAAAAACCTTAACTTAAATCTTAACATTATCTTATTAAAAGAATATTTTAATATAAATAATTTTAAATTATTAAAATTATATTAAAAAATTAATATTATTTATATTTATGATATATTAGGTTATATTATAATATGATATCTTAAGGTTATTTTAATATTTTAATTCTTTCATTTATTTAATCCGTTAATTTAAAAATAATAATTAATTAATATAATTAATTGCATACCACACCTTTTTCAAAATATCTACCAGAATTTAAATATAAACTTCCTATTATAATCTAATATAATCTTCATAAAATATCCTTAATCAGTTATAAAAAACATCTAATATAATATATTTATCTAATTAAATATTTTATATATATTATACTTTAAGATAATTAATAACTTTTTATTAAATTTATATATTATAATTAATATCGAATTAAGTTTGGGAAATCTTTTTTTTATCATATAGTCTTAATTATTAATATTTTAAATAAGTTGATAATGAAATTTATGGCTATTATATAATATGATATTGTTGGTTTATTAATTGGTTTAAATTTATTTAATAACTTATATCTATCCGTCTATATTATTTAATATTCAGGATAATATTTAATATAATTGGCTAACTTTATAATTAACCTTAATATAATAAAGTTATTTAAATTATAGGCTATTTTTTTAAATCTAAAATAATATTTATTATTATATATCATTTTAAAAATTATCTATACACATAAATTTAAAATATATAAATATTTATACCCATCATTATTTTATAAATATAATAAATTATTGTTATCGATAATATATTTAAAATTGTAAGTGGATTTATCGGTTCGGATTTGTTTTTTTAGTTTTTTTTATATTTTAGAAAATTTAATGTTAATATTGTAATTTAATAAGATATATATTTTAAATTTATTGTTAATTTCGATAGTGGTTTTAATAGTATATCCGAAATTATTAGTAATATTATCTAATGTGTTTTTTATTATTTTTTTAGTTTCGTTTAAATTATTTTAATTTATTATTATTAATAATTTAAATAATGTATCCGGTATAAAATTAATCTTATTTAAAATATATTTAATATTTAGATAATATTGTAATAAATAGGTTGAGGTTAATATTAATTTTTTATTAAATTTAATTAGATTAATTGATTTTATATTTATTTAATTAATTATATTTTGAATAATTTTATAATTTATTAATATTATTATTTTGTTAATATTTAATTATAACTAGATTTGGAAATTCTTATATACCTATATTAAATATATAACCTTAAATTTTATAATTTAATATTGTTATTCGGCCTTAATTAATATTTTATTAAGGAAAATTATTAGTTAGATTAAATTAATAACAACCTTATTACCATCTTAAAAATTGTTATTATAAAATATTATTACTTCGTAACCTCTTTTATACGAGGTATCAAATTTAATATATATTGTTTATTAAGGGTTTTAATATAATAAATAATAAAGATTAAATAACTTATTTTATAATATTTAAAAGTTTTTTTTTTCATTAATTAGAATAAATTTTATATTAATTATCCATTTTTTATACCTTAATAAGGTCTTAGGTAGATCTTTATTTTTATAATTTTTTGTAATAAATTATATTTTTTTTATTATAATAAAAATATTTTTTATTAATATTATAGAATAAATTTTTTTAAAAATCTTATTATATTAATATATATTTTTAAAATAAAAAAAGTTATCGATATCTTAATTTTTTTAATTGTTATAATATAGTTATTGATTATAATAATGTTATTACTATTAACGAAGAAATCGAATAATTTAATAATAAGATAATCTAAAAAAGATTTTTTAAGTTTTAATAATAAATTAATATTTTCGAAATAGGAAAATATTTATTTAAAATATAATAAATATTTTTTGGTAATTTTAAAGAAGATAATTATATTATCTATATATATCTTAATAAATTGTTTATAAAATTCTAAAATACGATCTATAAATTGTTAAATAAAGCCGAAATTATTATAAAATCCTATAAAAATAATTTTAAATATTTCGAAACCTCTTAATAAAATAATTATTATACAATCACAATATTCAGGTATTATTAGTAATTAATAAAAGAATTTAAAATAATTAACGATAAATAAATAATCATATCCTTAAATCTTAACAATAATTACTTCCTAAATTAATAATAAATATACATTAAATATTATTATCTTATTCAATATTTATAAATTTATTATTACTTTACCTTTCCAGATTTTATTAATTATCCTTTATACAACAAAAATTAAATATTTAAAAAATATAAACTATTTTATATAATCCATCTTACCATCTTCGTATATTTTATTGAATATATCGTCGACTACCTTATTATTTTTAGTGTTTAAACTATACAATTTAATTTAAAATCCGATTTAATTTTATTAACCCTTTATAAAAAATATTTTTATCATTTTATCTTTTAATATATTAACAATCCCTAATTTATTCCATATTTTATATTTATTTACAACAACTTTAACTTATTAAAAAAACTTAATATACTAATCTTTATCATAAATAAAGACTCTTTTTTTAATTTTAATAAACAATATATTCTTTAATTATTAAATATTGAAAGGTTTAAATTTTAAATTAATCGATTTAACTAATCTATTATTTATCGGTTTATTTATTTTATCCCTAGGTATTATATTTTCGGATAATCGATTATTAACCGGTTTATTAATTTTATCTTTTAATTTTATATCTTTAAATAATTAATTATTAACTAATCTATTAATTTTATTGCCCAACCTTCTACCACCGGATGGTCGATTGTTATTACCGGTTTCGGTTTTTATTATTCCCATTATATTAATTACTATAAATATTACATATATATTGGTTATTATTTTATTATCGTTTTTTAAAATCTTTAAGAGTTTATTAGTTAAGTCAACATTTATAGTTAATTAGAAAGGGTTAGGATTATTATCGGAAGTTATTACTATAATATATATAAAATTAATTTTTTTTTATATTATAGTTATAAATTTTTTTTTATAATAGTTTTCAATATATCTTAAACAAATATTACATTTAATCTTAATTATTTTATTATTTAAATTTTAGTATAAGCTTATTTTAAAATTATTATAAAAAAAGAATATTCCGATATAATTATCATATTCGGATATAAATAAATAATTACGATATAACCCTTCAAAATTAAATATAGGTAAATTAATATAATTAATAGAGATGTGTATTTTTGTGTCGGGCGGGATATAAATGTTAATGTTTATTTAAATTTGTTATTGGATAGGTTTATTTTTTTAATAAATATTATAAATATTTATATATTTTAATATAAATCGATGGTTATTGTACTAATAACGTAATTAAATTTAATTATATACTCTTATAATTAATTTATATTAAGAAGTATGTTAGGTTTTAGGTTATTTGTTATTTATATTTCAATATATAAAATAGTTATTTTATTGTTATTTAATTATCCGTTTATTTTAATTTGAAAGATAGTTTTTTTGTAAAATATTATATTATTTTCGATTTTTTTTATGGTTAAAGGTATTTCCGTTTAAAAAATGGTTACGTTCGATATGTAGTGTTGGATTTAGGGTTTATTATATATAATATTTAAATATCTAATATTTAAGTAATTAGTAATAATTTTGGTATTATTATTTATTTAGAATGAAATTTTATAATATAAGAATTATATAAGAATTTTATTTAAAAAATCTCGTATGGTGTGGGGTATTACCATAATCTTATCGAATATTTTATCTATTATAAATAATATTTTATTAGCCGGATATAATTAGGTTTTTGGGGGTTTAAGCTAAAAATCCTCCTTCTTATCCATCTTCTTATTTTTATTTTTAAAATAAATTTAATTAAAACGATATATAATAAATACCTTACAAATTATAAATGTTTTCGTATATTTTTTATATATAAGAAATTTTATTTTTTTATATATTTTATTAATAATTTCCTTTTTATTTAATTATTTGTTTTTAAATTATATTTTTTTATAAACCTTTAAACCGAAACGAAAAATATATAAAATAATTTTATTATTATAAAAAACGAAGTAAATGGAATTAAAAGTGGTATTATTATCTTTGTCGGATTTTTTTATTTTTAAATATAACTTTTCTTATTTTTTTTCCGTAATTTTTTTAAATATAATATAACTGTTTATAATTATATGTTATTTATATTAAATATAATCAAAATTATTTATAATAATAAATATTTTATCTTACATATTTAAATAATTATTATTAAATTTAATAAAACATATCCACCTACGGTAAACATGATTATATAGGCGTTAAGATTTACATTACTTATTATCTCAACCGCATCCGCATCTGCAACTTCTGTCATAATTACCATAACCTCGATAATTGGATAAACCTCCGTATGAATAATAATTGTTATATCGGTCCCTACCGTATTAATTATTTTTATTGTATTAATTATTTCTACCATATTAATAACTTCTGTATGCGGTTAAAGCGTCTGAATAGTAGGGATAATCGTTCTAATTAACGTCCTCCTAGCCGATATAAACAATATTAGCCAACTGGAATTACAATAATACAGGCAATTTTAGCAGTCCTAAGGTTATAGGTGGCTGTATTAGAGTTGGCAAAACTGGCAAATTTAATACGGCTGGTAATATTAGGATTGGTATTGGGCGGTATAAGCCCTTACTAATAATTTTATTGTAATAGGATTATTATTTATCTTTAAAATGGTTAAAATAATCGTTAAAATTTATCTCTTCCTTAAATTTATCGATTAATTATTATAAATTTGGATAAATTAAATTATAAAGTTAATTTATTTATTATATATATAAAGATAAATTAATTATCTTTACGTTATGTATTATTTTTATAACCTAAATAATAATAAGGAAATTAAAAAATAATTTATTTTTATTATATTTATTTTTAATTATTGTTTTAAAAATGTTAATAATATTAATCTTAAAAATATTAATAATATGATTAAAGGTAAATTCGAAATTAGTAATTATAATTATTTTAATTAAATCACTCAAACGGATTATATATTATATTAATATATTATTTTGTAGTAATTAGGAAAAATTTTCTTTTAATAATTAGGTTTTTTTTTTATTAATAATAATTACATAAATTGAATTAACGAATAGGTATATATTATGCTAATATATATTATTTTTAATTGTTATATAGTTATTAAGGCCGAAATATGCTAGAATATCCAGATAGAAATATTTTATATATTACAATTTTTAACTTCCTAAATTATTATATTTTAATATAACCGGGGTAAAATTAATATTAGATAATTATTTTTAAAATTTTATGTTAATATTGAAAATTAATTTTTAAAACTTTTTATTTTATAATAATGTTTTAAAAATGATTATTAATTTAAAGGTATGTTATTTAAAATCTTTATTTATATTAATATTGTTCATTTTGTTTAAGTTAAAGATATGGAATAAGATTATTATTTTATTTAGATTATAAATAATAAATAAGGTTAGGATAAAGTTTGCTGTAATTAATTCTACTCTAAATAATAATAATAATAGATTATTAATTAATATTATTAATTTTAAATTTTATATAAAAAAAATTTTTAATTTTAACTTTAGTTTAAAATCTAAATTAAAATATAAATAAAAATCTTCTCGATATTAAAATTGGAAAATTAAAAATTAAAGCAATTTAAATTAATTAATTTAATTAATATGGTAGGGTTATTTTTGTTCCTTATCTTTATCCTTATTTTTATATTATATTTTAGGCTATTAATTATAAGATTAATTATATAATTAATTATGTAAATATTAAAATACTTTATTTTGATAAAATACCTTAGGTTATTAGTTAATTTGTTATGACGCCTTAATTTACAATAATATTTTAATTTATTAAGATATTTTGTTATTATAATTATTTGATTTGGATTAATTCTATTTTAGGGATTAAAACACTTATAAAACCTATAATTGGTTAATAAAAAATTGGAAATTATATATAAAATTGTTTTATGGTATATTTTCTGCCAGATCTTTAATTAATTAGTTTAATTTTGGTGATTTGGGTTTGTTATATTTATTGTTAAATAGGGGTTTAATGTTATTCCTTTTACCAAATTTATTATAATTAAAAAAAAACCGGTTAAATCTTAATATTTGATTAGATTTTGGTGGTTAATTAGATTTTAATGATTAACTGCCATATGGTTATTATTATAATTATTATGATGTTTATTATGGTTATTTGGTTTGTTTATTAATTTGTTTTTTATATTTAATTTATTTATTTGGAGGTTTATTTCTTTTAAAAAAAAATATAATTAATTTTTTATATCCTAAATTTAATATTTTAATAAGCTTAAATAATACTTTCTTCTTATCTTTTTTAAAGGGTGGTAATATGATTATCTTTAATTTGGCTATTAATATTTTAGGGCGGGGTGGAGTTAAAATTAATGGTGGAGTTATAATTAATGTTAATGAAATTATAGTTTATCTAAAGATTATATTTAATTGTAATTATGGTGGCGGTATTTGGGATTTAAGGTTTAGAATTGGTTAATTGATTTGTTTTAATTATATTTATATTTAATAAATATAAGTATTAATTTATCGGATTGTTATTTTATTTTTATATAAATTAATTATCTATTCTTTTAAATATAATTTAAAACTTTAATTCTTAAAAATATATTATATAGATGATAATAGGCCTTAGTATTATTTAATAATATCTTTTAATAATTAAATAATGAATATTATTATCTATTATTTAATAGTATTATCTAATTTTAAAATTTAAAGAAAATTGTTATTTTTGTATAAAAATATGGTTATTTAATAATAGTTTTCGATTTTATATTTATTGTATCTTATTAATTATTTTAAGTGGTTTATAAAATATATCGGCTTAATTAATAATAATAGATATGATAAATAAATATAAATAAAATATTATAAATAAAATAAATTTTTTTCGAAATTATTTTTTATTTTACTAATTAAAATTTATATAGTTATTAGATAAAGGAAAAAAAAGAAAATTAATTTCTTTTTATAAATAAATTATTTAATAAATAGATTATAATAAAAAGTAAAAAATATAATAGGTATTATTGTAGAAAATAGATTTAATTGAATAGGTATATAATCATAAATGGTAATAATTTAATAAATTTAATTAATATATAAGTTTGGATGAATTGGGTAAGTATAATATTATTATAAAAAAAGTAGATTTATTTTATTATATAAATTAAAAAAGTAAATTTTATTTATCGGAAAGGTTAAAAAATTAATGATTTTTAAATTGTAGTTAAAATTATTAAATAATGTAAATAGGATTAATTATAAAATATAATGTTTAGTTAAATGATTAAATTATTATAAAATAATTGGATTATATAGATAGGATAAGAGAAGTAAAATTATTAAATGGTAAGTTTGGGTATATATTATATAAATTAGATTAGAATAAAATAATGAGTTAAGTTAAGATAAGTTCTGAAAAAACACGATATACAAAATGTATTTTTATGTTTATAAGTAATATAACGTTAGCCCTGTGGCTAGCATGTGGCATGTGTGTTGTGGCGCACATGATGTAGGTTTGTTAATATTATTATTTATTATTTAATAATATTATTTAATTTTAAAATTTAAAAAAAATTATTATTTTTGTATAAAAATATGGTTATTTGATAATAATTTTTGATTTTGTATCCGTTATATCTTATTAATTATTTTAAATAATTTATAAAGTGTGTTAGTTTAATTAATAATAATAAATATAATAAATAAATATAAATAAGATATTATGGATAAAATAAAGTGTTTTTGAAATTGTTTTTTATTTTATTAATTAAAATTTATATAATTATTAAATAAAAGAAAAACAAAACCAATTTTTTTTATAAGTGAATTATTTAATGAATGGATAAATTATACTAAAAGGTAGGGAATGTAATAAGTGTTATTATAAAAGGTAAATTTAATTAAATAAATAAATATATAATTATAAATAATAATAACTTAATAAATTTAATTAATATATAAGTTTAAATAAATTAAATAAATATAATATTATTATAAAGAAGGTAAATTTATTTTATTATATAAATTAAAAAGGTAAATTTTATTTATTAAAAAAATTAAAAGATTAATAATTTTTAAATTATAATTAAAATTATTAAATAATATAAATAAAATTAATTATAAAATATAATATTTAATTAAATAATTA
>CADCWW010000047.1:0-14638 GCA_902806505.1 Hypoxylon lienhwacheense | reverse complement strand
AATATTAATATAAAGATTTAAAATTAATTATTTAATATTAATTTTATTTTAATTATAATAAAAAATAATAATTTAAAAAATTAGAAATTATAATATATAAAATATTTTTATTTTAATATTTTAACATATTATAATTCCAATAATTATATAATAACTAAAAATAATATATATTAATGAAATATATATTAATATAATATATATTAATATAATATATATATATTTATTAATTTAATTCATATAATTATCATTAATAAAAATAAAATTTAATTATTAAAAAAAACTTTTTTTAATCATTATAAAATAATATATTAATATAATATATAATTTATTTAAATAATCTAATTAAAATAAATATAACTTTTAATTTTAAATATATTTTTAACCATATTATTAAAATCTTTGAAATTAATATTATTAATATCTTTAAAATAATAGTTAAAAATAAATATAATAAAGGTAAATTAGTTTTTTAATTTCTTTATTATTATTAAAGTTATAACAGTAATATATAATGCAAAAACAATTAATTTATCTTTATATATATAATAAATAAATTAATTTTATAATTTAATTTATCCGGATTTACAATAATTATTTAACAAATTTAAAGAAAAAATAAATTTTAATGATTACTTTAATTATTTTAAAAATAAATAATAATTTCATTGGAATAAAATTATTAATAAAAGTTTATATCACTTAATACCAATCTTAATATTATTAACCATATTAAATTTATTAATTTTACCAACTTTAATATAATTATTTATAATTTTAAAATTATTAAAATTACCTATATTATTATAATTTTAATTAGTTAATACTATTTATATTAATTAAAAAAACGCCATTTAAAATAATTATCTTTGTTATTTAAACATTTTAATTATATATAGAAATTATTAATATAATAAAAGTAATTAATACAGTGAAAATTAATATAATAATTATTATTAATATAAAGATTTATTTAATTATTAAAGTTATAATAATTGTAATAAAAGTTGTAAATATAAATGTAATTGAGATAATAAATGGTATGAATTTTAATATTTATATAATTATATTTATTATAAATAAATATATTTTATTAAATTTAATAATAATCATTTAAATATATAAAATAAAATATTTATTATTATAAGTAATCTTAATTATATTTAAATGAATAATGTATGGTTATAAATAATTATATTATATTTAAAAGAATTACAGAAAAAGAATAAAGAAAATTATATTTAAAGATAGAAATATCTAACAAAAATAATAATAATATTTTTAATTTTATTTATTTCGTTTTTTATAATTATAAAATTATTTTATATATTTTCTATTTTGTTTTAAATATTTATAAAAAAATTTAATTTAAAAATAAATAATTAAATAAAAAAGATTATTAATAAAATATATAAAAAAATAAAATCTTTTATATATAAAAAATATATAAAAACATTTACAATTTATAAAATATTTATTATATATTATTTTAATTAAATTTATTTTAAAAATAAAAATAAAAAAACAAATAAAAAAATAATTTTTAATTTAAATTTTTAAAAATCTAATTATATTTGGTTAATAAAATATTATTTATAATAGATAAAATATTTAATAAAATTATAACAATATTTTATATTATATAAGATTTATTAATTAAAAGTTTCATATAATTCTTATATTATAAATTTTCGTTTCGGATAAATAATAATATTAAAATTATTATTAATTATTTAAATATTAAATATTTAAATATTATATATAACAAACTTTAAATTTAATATTATATATTAAATATAATTACTTTTTTAAATAAAAATACCTTTAATTATAAAAGGAATCAAAAATAATATAATATTTTATAAAGAAATTATTTTTCGGATTAAAATAAAAGAATTATTATTTTAATAGTATTACATTTCAATAGTACCCTATTTAAATGCGACACTTTTCCCTGATTGGCCAAAGCTCTCTCGGTTTAATAAAGCTATTTAACTGTCTTACCTTTTTATTTTAAGTTGTATTTGTTACGTATATATGTATGTATATATAAAAGATATAAGAGAAAAGCTTTTTAAGCCATTTTTTTTCCTCTTTTATATATTTATTTATTCTAATCTGAATTAACGTATGCTTGAGCTTATTACCCTGATAAAGGCCTTAGGTCCACCTGTTATAACTTGGGAGGTTTACGCATTTGTTATGTTTACGAGGCGTTAAGCTGATAAAAGGGTAGTTTAAATTGGAAAGGTGCTTGGAATTATCTTAAGGGTTGTTCCCGAGGCTTGAAACGTAATTAACGAACTGGAGGAGGTTAAAAAATAAATATTAATAATTATATTAATTTATAATATAATTAAATATATTTTGAAATGTTAGCAAATTATAATAATTAATAATGATAATTCCAACAATTTTCTTAATACCGACGATATTTTAAATAAAAATAACATTATTAATTAAGTAAATAAAAACAAATAATTATAATAAAAATTAAAACGGTAAATAATGATTCATATAATAATAAAAAATGGTTAAAAAAGCTTTGGCTAATTAAGAAAAAGTGTCGCATTTAAATGGGGTATTATTGGATTATAATATTATTGAAATAATAATTCTCTAAAATAAATAAATAATTAAATAATAATAAAATAATTATTTTATATATCGAAATATAAATAATAAACAAATTAAAATATATAAATATTTATAATATTTCTTAAAAAAATGAATCTATTTAATAATAAATTTAAATAAATATAAATATTTATATTTTATTTAATATAAAGATATATATTTCCGTTAATTACGTTAATTTATTTATATTTAATTCCGAAAAATTATATTATAATTATTTATTTATATTTAAATATAATAGTTATATTAGAAAAAATTTTTATAATAACTTTAAAATAATCTTATATTAAAATTTAAATAATAAAATAATTAAAATTAAATATAATTATTTTAACAGTGTTTAAACCAAAATTCGAGAATTTGTTATTCCTTTATTCTTATATATACCTCTTTAGCCACATGATTTTTTTAAGCTCTTTAATTAATGTCACGAGCGTGATGGTGGTCTAAGAAGACTATGGCAGCAATAACCAATGCCAGAATCTAATAGATTCTATCTAGAATAAGAAATCATTCATTAATAATCTAAAAAAGAATCTATCTAAAAATAATAACAACTACAAACCATAAAATATACTAAAGGCTAAAACTAAACCTTAATAAATATCCCTTAATTATCAAACCTTAATCTTTAGATCTCCTATTAACTGCCCCCTCCCTTTTAAAAAAAAAAAACATCCTCATTTCCCTATCCTATATCTCTATACTCTTTATAACTCTTTATCTTACTTCATACATACATCTAAATCAATCAAAATTTATAACCATCATATATTATCCTTCTTTTATACATTTATAAACAATTATATACATATATTCATTTTCGGGATAATACTTACTACCTTACCCCAATCCTCTTCTTCTAAAATTATCGGTATTATTTTTAATTACTCAATTCCCTTTACTCATAACTCCTCTAATAATATCTTATTTTTCTAATCAAATTTTCTAATCAACTTTACCGCATTTTACATAAAAACATCCCTTAAATACCATTAATCATATATTAAACTATACCCTTTCTAATATATAAAATATTCTAAAAATCATTTCCTTCTAACTTTATTAACCTTTCTCTTAATTAACTTTTCTATCTCGTAAGATTTCTATTCCTTATTATCTTTATTAACCCATATTTAACCTAATTACAATTTCTTCCTAACGAAAAAATCTTTATCTAGAAATCCCGATACTAAATATATTATAAATATAATTTAATATATTTTCTAATATTTAAAAAAATTCAACTTATATACCAAATTACCCACTTTCCTTATAATTATTATAAACCCTATCCTTTAATAAAACCATTTCTTAAAAAATTTTCTAAAAAAATTATATCCTTTATATAATTTTAAATATATCTCGTTACCTATTTTAAACTCTTTCTATTAATATTTCTTATCATACCTAATCTTATTCATTTTTATTATAAAATTAATAACCACTTCTACTTTTTTCTAATATATTTACTATAATATTTTAAAATTTATCATATTATGTAATACCTCAAAAATAAATAATATCATATTTAATTTAAAACCTAAAATAACTTCGTTAAATAATCTTCCTAATATTAAATTCTTTATATTATTGATATTAAATTATAATACCGATATAATATTTACCCAAAATTTATTATTTACCAAGATATAATACCGTATCGTAATTTTAATGTTTTAATTCTTTTTTTTACTTTAATTATTAATTTACGGATACCATATTATAAAGAAGTTTAACACTATTCCTACCCTAAAAAAGATTATTTACCATAATTTTGATAAAAATTTACTATTCTTATTACTAATTATTTATTATAATAAACTTTAATCCGATAATATAATTATATCGAAAAATTAATCTACCCATTCCTTAGTGTTATAATCAATATAATCTAATATAAATAAATATTTTTTAAAAAATTTATATATTATTATTAGTAATATATCGTACTCCATAATACCAGATATCTTCCAACATATATTTTCGGCTAATATTTTCGATAAAATAATTATAAAATCTATTATTATTATATTATATAGAATCGACTTACTTTAAATTAATTATAAATTTTTTAGGGGTTTTTTTTTATTCGTATAATTAAGTATATATTTTAGGTAATGGTTAAAATAATTTTATAATTTCTTAATAACGTTATTGATTATGAAATTTTCTAATTTTATTACCATTCTTACCATTCCGAAATAATAATATTTATTATATATTATTTCGAAAATATTTTGTATATAATCCTATAGTATTACTAATTTTTCTCCTTTCGCCCCCATATTATAATAAAATAAATTATCTTTAAATCTAAAGCATATCTTTATTACGTTATTATTCTCCCGTAATTTTCTAATAATAAATTTGTATTTTTTATTTATTTTGTATACATTTTTAAACTTATTTATCAGGTCGTCTCTAAATATTACCTCTACCAACAATAAATTATAAGTAAATTTGTTTATCAAATTATTTAATTCACTTTTAATAACGTTATTTTTTTCTTTTTTATCTTTATAAATATCTATTGTAAATAATCTAAATAATGTGTTGGATATTAGGTTAAATCGTCCTAGTATATACCATATATCTAATTTATACTAGTTAAAGTATATGGAAACTATTATCAATCGTTAATTATATTTTATTATATCTATTATAGTTAGGTTTTTTTATTTAATTATACCTTTAATTACTCTATAGTCTATCAATATGACGATTACTTCCTTACTAGATTATATTTATAGATATAAATTCTTATATATTTATATTAAATAAAAGATTTTAAATTTGGTGGTTTGATATTTGGATTTTACTTTAATAAATACTTTATTTAAAAATTGGATGGGTTAGATCTTATTAGCTAATATATTAACTCTATCCCACTCCCTACTCATATAAAATACCATTATTCCATATCCTTATTCTTTAGATGTATTCAACTTAATAAATACTATTTTATTAGGGTCCCAATATAATAGATATATTTTTATATATAAATCATATTAAACTAATTTAAAAATCTTTATTTTTTCCGGTATAGGTTTAAACTATTTTTTTAACGTCTATTTTTTTTTTATCACTTTATTTTTTATTAATAGATTTTTTTTTTTATAACCGTTAATAAACATATCCGTTTTTTGTTTTTATAAAAGAAATATTTTTTATTAATACTATAATATATATTTCTACAACCAAATTATTATACCGATATAAATTTCCAAATCCGTTAACATTCTTAAGATTTCCAATTTTTATATTACGGTTACTCGGTTTGTTATAATAAAGACTCCAAAACTGTTGACCAATAATCCTAACAACCATATAATGTTATATCTTAAAAAAGATTTCTTTAATAAAAGTATTATTTTTATTATCTTAAATAACTATATGATCGTATCCAAATACATTAAATAATCCTTTTTTATATTACTAAAGATCACTATATCATCCATATATACTTGGTAATAATATTTATAGTTAATAAACTTTTAATTTATAAATTATTAAGCATATAATAAACTATTCTTAAAACCTATTAATATAATATTTAATATTTTCAATCCTTTAGGTAAGATTATAACCATTCTATTCTTATATAATCTATATAATAACAATTAATAGAAAAATTTTTTCTTATTAACAATTATCATCTTTCGTTTTCTTTTTATATTAACGATAATATTTTTTTGCGTAGATAATAGGTAAATATTGGGAATTATAATATCGTTTAATATTTTTAAATTTATTACCACTTTTCTTTTTTTTATTTCGTTTATAATTCTTTATATTATAAATATTAAACTTCCGAATGGGATTAATTCTTTTATCTAATCCATCTTTCCCACATTATATATTTTGTTGAAGGTTTTATTAAAAAATCTTCTATTTTATTATCTTAACCTATATAATTAGGTTTTAAATTTTCTTTATTACCAATTATTAATTAAATCGATTCTTATTTTCTTTTTTTCGGATATATTAATAATCTTATAACCTAATTATACATTATATTTCTCGAAAATCTTTTTTATCTTTTATATAAAGTCTTTATTGGTATTCTATATATATATACTATTTTTTATTTATATATTTAAAATATCTTTTAATTTTACTAAACTGGAATATATATTTTCGGGAAATATTTTCGGAAGTTTATTGTTTTCGTCTTCCGATACTCCACCTAAATCTAGCAACTTAAATTACTTTTTTTTCGATTATATTTTAATATCTTCTAATATATTTTCCGATACCTTATCCGCTGTAAATATTTCTATATTTTTTTTTATTATATCGAATTTTTTAAAATAAAAGGTTGATTTATTTGTTTTATATCTACTTTCGTCGTCAAAATCTTTTATTATATTTAGGGTTTAGCCTTAATAAATCTTAATATAATCGTTTGATTTATTGGTAATTAGTATTATTTTATTTATTATATCGGCTAATAGTGCGTTTGTGACTCTTTTTACTTCGGATAAGAATAGATATTTTTAGATATTTCCATACTTATCTTTTTTCGATAGATTAATATAATTTACAAATAAATATTTTAATTTACCCAATATTAATCTAACATTCTATCTTATTTTAACTTATCAATATATCGATCTATCAGATTTATAAAAATTAATTAAGAATTTCGCATCTTTATATAAATATATTATTATTATATTATATCGGAAATTTATAATAACCTTGTAAATATCTAATTAATTTATTCCTAAAAAAAACTTTAACTCCAAATTATTATATATTTATATTATTACTTAAACTAAGAATTTGGCTTGTTACCCTTATCGTTTTATTGATATCCTTAATTAAAATTAAATAAGATCATATAAAATAATTAATCTTATAATATCTTTTATTATATAACTTTTTTTTTATTTTATTATTATATAATCTTTATTATATGTTGTAAGTTAAGATTTATCTACTAGTTCTCCTAAGGTGTTTATATTTTCATATATAATATATATTTCTTTTTTTCTGCAAAATTTAATTTTAAACGTAATATAAATATATTTATTATATTTTAAATTAAACTTTTTCTTTTACGGTTTAGTTTTGATAATTTCGATAAAATTATTAACATTCCCTTTATTTATATTATTATTTATGTTTATACTCTATTTTAATTTACCTTAATCTGTTATTATTTTTAATTTATATTTTGGATCTACCGATTATTCTTATTATATTTCTAATAAGAATTCTTTCTAATTAAATAAATCTAAATTATTATCTTTATTAGTTGGTTCTCCTTTATTAAAGATATTTTTAATTAATAGACTTTAATATCGCTTTTTGTTTGGCGGTGGCTATTTGCTTGGCAGTAATTATATACTTAGCGGTGGCTATGTAGATGGCGGTGGTTATATGGATGATAGTGGTTATGTGGATGGTGGTGGTTATATAGACGGCTGTGGCTATATAGGAATCTATGGTTATATAAATGGTAATGGCTTTTTGGCCTAAATTCTTTCCGGATTTTGGTATTTTTTCTGCTTTATATACGTCATTAGTTTATTTCTGGATATGAATATATATGAATATCATTTATATTTTATATTTTTTTTTATAATATTATATATAAAGGGATCGGTAATATAAATTAAATTATATTTAAATTGATTTATTGTTAATAGATTATTTTTTTTATTGTTAAAATATTTATTAAATAAGAAATAGTTATCGTTTTTTAACGTATCTACCTTGTTCTTTCTGTTAATCTTATTTTTAGTTATATAAATTTTATTGTTAAATTTTATTCTATTACTATTTTATTTTATTCTAATATATTTATTCTATCGATATCTATTACTAGGTTAGTGCGTTATATCTTTTTCAATTCTTTATTACTGGAAGCTTTTGCGGTAAGGTATTTGTTATCCTTTATATCTTTTACGCCATAAATTTCTACCTTTAACATAACCTAATATGCCTTGTTAATATGGTTGTTGCTAGTATGAGTTATTTATTGGGGCTGAATCCGGGTTTTATTCTTTGGTATTATCTTAATAACTTATTGTTATTATATTAATTGGTAAGGTTAATAGGGTTAGGTTTTATAGGAGGGCCGGTAATCTTTGATATTTTAGGATATAATCTCGAATAAATATATTATTAATTAAAGGTATTATATGTAATATAGTTATAGGATTTTAAATATTTTTATAAAGATGAGTAATAATTTTATATATTTTAATTTTTTCTTCTAAATGAATAAAAAAATCTTCTAAATGAAAATCGATAAACTTTTCCAATTTAATAATTAATTGTTTTAAGAGGGAATAAAATAAATTATATATTTCCGCTATTTATTAAGCGGACTCCTACTAATCGATTACCTTATAAAACCGGATAATTTGCGTTATCTAGGATTGGATCGATTTATTAATTACTATCTTATTTAGATTATATATTAGAGCCGGGTTTTTTAAGATTGCTAATATGTTTGCCATAAATATCTTAAAATAGGAGATTGTTATATTAATTACGTTATCTAAATTAGTATTAAATTTGATGCGTTTTTTAGATAAGAATTTTTCGGTTTACCATCCCTAAATTATATTTTTAAATAATTAGGGGAAATCTTATTAAATAATTGTTTATTACGTAAGTATAGCAACATATTCTTTAATATTATTTATAAATAGATATATATTTCTTTAATATATAAATTCACTAATTATAATAAAATTATCTTTATTATAATTTTCTTTAAGATTTGGGTATAGGTATCCCACATACCCTAATTTTTATTTATAGGTATTGGTTTTAACTTTATTATTGTCTAACCAGGCGTTTATTGCGTTAATTAAGTTAAATATAAAATCTTTACCGGTTTCTAAATTGACGAAACTGTTAAAACCATCTAATAGAAATACTATATTTTAATTTAGATATCCTAATGGTCCCGGTAGTTTTGATTAATTGGTTAAGCCTAATGGGCCATTTATATTATTACTCGATATATTATCTGAATCTTAAGATGAATCCTTTTGGGGCGATTAAGTTAATTCTTTTTAAAAGGATTGCATTAATTCTCTTTAAGACAATTACGTTGATTCTCTTTGAGGTGATTATATTGATTCTCCTTGGGGTAATTATATTAATTCTTCTTGAAGGGAAGAATCCTCCGGTGATAAGATTCCTTAATTACCCGGAAGGTATTAAATTAGAGAAGATTCCACCGAGGATAAAAGTATAGGGTCGTTTTGGAGGAATTGGAATTGGGAAGAATCCTAGGAATTTTTATTTACTAGAGGCAGGGAGGAATTATTTAAGGGTGGTAGGGAATTGTTTAATAATGGTGGAAACCTTACTAGTGATGGGGATTTTATTAATGGTAGTGGTAGGTTACGATTTATTCCTTTACCTTTATAATTTATTAGGATTTGTTATTTTATATTATCTTAAGTTATTATATTTTCTTATTTAGTTGATGGTTTTGTTTATACTGGTATATTAAAATTCGATAGTCTTAATTATATTAATACATTAAAGTTTAACATTAATAAACCGGATTATATTAATATATTAGGATTTGATAATCCTAATTATAATAGTGTATTAAGGTTTAAATAGATTTTTTGTTAAGTAGTAATTATTTTTAGTAATTTTTAAATAAATATATTTTGTTTTTTTTCCTTCTTTTATAAGGAAAATACCTTATTAATTTTAGATAATTTATATGTTAGCGACTCTGTTTTTGGTTTTGGGGATGGGGAACGCCTTTTTAATAAAGGTGTCTTATAATAGTAAAAGGTTTGGGATTATACACTTATTAGCGATAATAAGTGTCTTCTTGGTGAAAATATTTTATAAATTAACGGCGAATACTCTATTTGAGGGTTTTCTATAAGTAATAAAGTTATTATATTGGCAGGTATTAATGTTTGTGGTTTTTTTCTTGGTTATAATAATAATATATTCTTTATAAGTATATGTGTATGTGTGATATTAGGTGTAGTTATAGGTATTAGATCAGGTATGGTTATGGGTATGGGTATGATATTAAGAATGGGGATAGGTATTAGATTGGGTATGGTCGTGGGTGTAGGTATGATATCGGGAGTGGGGATAAGTATTAGATCGGGTATGGTTATAGATATAAATACAATATCAAAAATAAGGATAGATATTAAATCGGGTATTACTATTAATATATGTACGGTATTAGAGGTAAAGATAAATATTATTAGTTTATATGGTAGGTTCTAATATTATGTAATTAGTAATAATAATTATTATAAAGATATATTGTGTTTTTTAAGGTCTAATGCTCTTAATATATCTAGGCTAATCTTAAAGCTATCTTATTCAAAGGTTTTTGGTTGGTTATAATATAATTATTCTCCTTTTATTACCTTTTCTTATACCTTTTATATATCTTTAATTAATCTTCTGTTAACTTCTTTTAACTTATTTTATTCAATCTTAATTAACATTTATCTAAAAAAACTAATAAAGATTAGTCTATTAACTCTTTAATCTTCTAAATAATTCTTTTAGAGATTTGGTTTTAATCTAATAACTCATCTTAAAGTTATCAATTGTTAAAAAAAAGGTGGCTTTACGGCTTTAAGAACGGATTTAATTAAATCTTAAATAACGGTACGTAAATCCCCTTTAAATTTGGACCATGGTAAATGATTATTTTCTAAATCTAATACAAATACCTTTATATTAAAATAATCGGAAATGTATTGTGGAATTGTATTTTCCATAAAGATTGATTATGGCTTAGTATATAATGGATAATAATATAAAATCTTTAATAATAAAATTATCGAAAAAAAGTGAAAGGGTAGGATTTGGAACGGGTTACTTCGAGAGAAGTAAAGCTACCAATTATCACAAACATAATAGTAATCTAAGAAGATCGTAACGGTAGTAACTAATACCAAAATTTAATAAATTTTATCTAAAATAAGAAATTATTTATTAATGATCTAGGAAAGAATTTATCTAAAAGTAGTAACAGTTATAAGCCATAAAATATACTAAAGGTTAAGGCCAAACCTTAATAAGCATCCCTTAATCATCAGACCCTAATCTCTGGGTTTCCTATCAATTAATCTTGACCCTTATAAATTAAATTCTCGAACTTTGGTCTAAAACCGAATGGTCTTAAAAACAGGACTTTATTACCTTTTATTTAACTTAATCATTAACTTATTTATCAACAACTTATTGTAAATAATCGTCCATTTAAAAATACGCATATTAATTAGGTTTTAAGTATTTATTACATTATATCGTACGTATTGCGCGTATTGTATTGCTTATCGCATATCGCGTTATTTATTACGGGTCGCGTTACTTATCGCGTTGTTTATCTCGTTATAAAAATAATACCGCATTATAAAGTAGTATTAATTTAATCAGTTATTACGTAACAACCATACAACTTAAAATTAATAGAAAAGATATCGGATATATAATTATTAAAAGAATACCTGGTATTGAAATTTTAGATTGATTAATTTATTAATTATTAGGTTATTGCGTTAAAAGAGATGGGTATTTTTGTTTAACGTAATATGGTATTAATAAAGCGATTTTGTAAACGGTTATTATATACCATTATAACGTTTTGAGGAAATAAAAAAGTTATATAAGGTTTACGATATTTTATATTTAGCCCCGAACAATATTTTGAAATGATATAAATATGTTGTTATTTTATAATAAAGGAAAAGGTATTTTTATTATTATTTTAAACCTTTACGATGATAAAGTTCTTTGTGGGGAACGATTGAGGTTTAAATTACGATTTAAAAAACATCTTTTTTTTGCCCCACTGCTATAAACGCTTGGGCCAGTTTACCTGTGGCTTAAAGTGGCTAAAAAGATATTTTTTAAAGTGTAAGTTGAATTCATTAAGATAAAAATATAATATTTATTTAAAATATATTAAAAATTATTATAAAAAAATTTATAATTATAATATAAAAAAAGTTAATTTTATATATATTATAATAATAATTTTTAATAATAATTTTAACCTTTTTTAATTAATTATAAACATTAATTTAATTAATAAATTTTTAAAAGTTTTAAAAAATAATAATAAAATCATAATTAATATATATATAATATTTATAATAATTAATATAATAAGAATAATAAAAATTAAAACCGGTAATAATGATCAATTATTTGGTGATAAAATATTACATAATAAAATTAACGGATTAATTAATAATTAATTATTTAAAAATATAAAATTAAAAGATAAAATTAATAAATTGGCTTATAATTAATTATTTAAAAATATAATATTTAAAGATAAAATAAATAAACTATTAAATAATAAATTGCTTAAATCGATTAATTTAAAATTTAAACCTTTTAATATTTAATAATTAAAGAATATATTGCTTATGAAAATAAAAAAAACCTTTATTTATGATAAAAATTAATATATTAAATTTTTTTAACGAATTAAAATTATTATAAATAAATATAAAGCATAAAATAAATTAAAAATTATTAATATATTAGAAAATAAAATGATAAAGATATTTTTTATAAAAAGTTGATAAAATTAAATCGGACTTTAAATTAAACTGTATAATTTAAATATTGAAAATAATAAATTAATCCATAACATATTTAATAAAATATATAAAAATAACAAAATAATTTATATAAAATAATTTATATTTTTTAAATATTTAATCTTTGTTATATAAAAAATAATTAATAAAATCCGGAAAAATAAAATAATAATAAATTTATAAATATTAAATAAAATAATAATATTTAATATATATTTATTATTAATTTAAGAAATAATTATTGTTAAAATTTGAAAATATAATTATTTATTTATTATTAATTATTTTATAATTTTTTATTAATTATTAATAATGTTTAAATATTATAATTATATAATAATTATTTTATTAAAAAGTTTCGAAATATTTAAAATTGTTTTTATAAGATTTTATAATAATTTTAATTTTATTTAATAATTTATAAATTGTATTTTAGAATTTTATAAATAATTTATTAAAATATATATAAATAATAATATTATTTTTTTTAAATTTATCGAAAAATATTTATTATATTTTATATAAATATTTTCTTATCTTGAAAATATTAATTTATTATTAGAATTTAAAAAATCTTTTTTAAATTATTTTATTATTAAAATATTTAGTTTTTTTATTAATCGTAATAATATTAATATAATTAATAATTATATTGTAATAATCAAAAAGATTAAAATATTAATAATTTTCTTCATGTTAAAAATATATATTAATATGATAAAATTTTTAAAAATTTTATTTTATGGTATTAATAAAAAATATTTTTATTATAATAAAAGAAAATATAATTTATTAAAGAAAATTATAAAAATAAAGAATTATTTAAAACTTTGTTAAAGTATAAAAAATAAATAATTAATGTAAAATTTATTTCGATTAAAAAAAAAAACTTTTAAATATTATAAAATAAATTATTTAATCTTTATTATTTATTATATTAAAATTTTTAATAAATAATATATATTAAGTTTAATGTTTTATATAAAAGAAATTATAAAATAATAATATTTTATAATAATAATTTTTAAAATAATAATAAAGTTATTATTAATTTAATTTAATTAATAATCTTTTTTAATAAAATATTGATTAAAGCCGAATAATAATATTAAATTATAAAATTTGAGATTATATATTTTATATAAATATATAATAAATTCCAGATTTGATTATAATTAAATATTAATAATAAAATAATATTAATAAATTATAAAATTATATAAAATATAATTAATTAAATAAATATAAAATTAATTAATTTAATTAAATTTAATAATAAATTAATATTAATTTTAATTTATTTATTATAACATTATTTAAATGTTAAATATATTTTAAATAAAGTTAATTTTATATTTAATATATTATTTAAATTATTAATAATAATAAATTAAAATAATTTAAATAAAATTAAAAAAATAATAAAA
>CADCWW010000045.1:0-11547 GCA_902806505.1 Hypoxylon lienhwacheense | reverse complement strand
TTTTATTGTATAATTTTAATTAATTATTTATAATAATATTTATTTTTTAAAATCTTTTTCCGTTATATTCAAAAATAAAAATAAAACATAATTTAAATATAATCTAAACCTAAAATTTGTTAATTCATTTATTAATAAAATTTATATTAATTAATATATAACTTTCAACATTTATATCGGTAAAAATATTAGTAATTATAAAATTTTTATTATTAATTAAAATATATTTAATCAAAAATAAATATTTTTTTAATTATTTAAATAAAAAATCTATTAATATATTTTAATGATTTTCGTTAATATTATTACTATTATTTCTTTAAAATAAAAATTTAATTTTCTTAAAATTCTTTTTTTATTTTAATCTCCTTCTATAATTAACTTACCACTAATTTTACTTATAAGGTTTCATATTTTTTTTTACCGCATAATTTTTATTTCGATATCTTTTTTTATAACAAATAAAATATTATCCGATTTTAATAAATTACAATATTTATTTAAAATTAAAATATTAATATATTATAATTTTATTTATAATTATACCCGTTATAATAATCCCATAATACATAACAAATTATCATAATTCAAAAAGATCTTTCCGAGGTTTTATATTTCTAATAGTCTTTTTTTTTTCCTACCTTTCATATTTTTATCTTTTTTTATTTCCTTTTTTTAATAAAAAATAAAGTTTTTTAATTATTAATAATTATATTTTTATATGTAAATATAAAATAATAAAAAATTATATAATAAATTATAATATTAATTAATATTTTATTTATTTAACTTTTAAAATAACGTATTAAATATTTTCTATTTATAATTATTTTAAATAATTTTAATTTATCTAATTAATTTTATAAATTTATTTTTAAAAATTATAAAAAATTTCTTTATATTCATCTTTAAATCTTAAAAATCCTTATAAACTTTTTTATATACGTTAAGGTTTTTATATTATTTTTTTAAATATTTCAAACTTTAATTTATAATAGATAATATTGGCGGTCTATTATTTTATATAATAAAAAAAATTAAAACTTCGGTAATAACTCCGTCCATTCATTTAATAATATATATAATATACTTTTATTTATTTTAAAAATAATTAACATTTCTCGTTAATTTATTTTTTAATAATATATACCAATATTTAAATTTAATTTTATCTTTTTTTTTTTTCATTTTTAAAAATGAAAAAATTTATTTATTTTATTAAATATTTTTTATTAATATTATCGGAGATAATCTTATTTTCAATCTTTAATTATTTTTATAATTAATTAAAATTTTTAAATCTAAAACAAATTAACCTCTTTTTATTACTTATAAACTTTTTAAACGACTTTATATCCGAATATTATATATTCGATAAATATTTTTAAATAAATTCTAACTTCTCATAATAATAATTATAATTAATTTTCTAAAATAATTAAATAAATTATTAAGGCCATAAAATTATTCTTTATTTTTAATATATTAAAAATTATCTTTTAAATAATTTAATTAATTTATTATATATGTTATATATTAAGGTTATTTTTATAACAAAAAAGAATTGGTTTTTCCTTTTAATAGCGAAAATCTAAAAAAACATTATTCTTTCGAATATAACACTCTTTAATTATTTTCAAATAATTCCTTATAATTGATTATATATTTTGTTATTTTTAAAATAATATAATCCGTAATAATAATTTACCATTTTATATTTATTAATAAATTTTTATAAATTTTTAATAATAAATTTAATAAAAATAATAATTTCTATTTATTTTTCTAACTGTCCTTTTTTAATCTTTTATATTAAGTGTCACGGGGTATATCCGGATGGTAGGCGTAGAGGTTTATCTATCCAAGGAATTAATAAAAATAATAAAATTAAGGAAAAAAAAAAAGAAAAGAAGATCTATAATCCTATAGGTTTAGGTATTTAAATAATATTTTTGCTTATACATAAACCTTCTCTTATTTCTGTTTATATATATACCTTACTTTAGATATATATCTATCCAAGGTACGTACCTCCAGCTACAAATATACGTACCATACCTTACAGGTCACGTGACTCAATCCCAATCACGTGACTGCTCTCCTTGTTTTATTGTCGAAAACCATGATATTAAATAAGAAATTTTTTTATAATTATATAAAAAATATAATTTATTAAAGAAATCTGAAAAAAAATGGTTGTTTTAAAAAACGAAATTATTTATAATAATTAAAAAAATAAACAATCTAATTTATAAATTTAATTTTTTTTAATATTAAAAAATATATCATATTATATTAATAATTTATTTATTTTTAATATTAAATAATATAAATTTATTTTCGTAACATAAATTAAAATTAAAATAAATTTTTGTTTAAAATAATAACAAAAAATATATTTTATGTCACGGTTTTCGACGGTAGATCAGGGAGAGCAGTCACATGACTAGGATGGAGTCACGTGACCTGCAAGATATGGTATATATACTTGCAGCTAGAGGTACGTACTTTTAATAGATATGTCTTTAGGATAAGATATATATACGGATAGGGATAAGGAAAGGTTTATATGCAGGTAAGGGTATTATTTAAACACCTAAACCTATAGGATTACAGATCTTTTTTTCTTTTCTTTTTTCTTTAACTTTATTATTTTTACTAATTCCTTAAATAAATAAATCTTAACGCTTATTATCCGGACATACCCCGTGACATTTTATATAAAATCGAAAGTTTTATTAAATAATATGTTAATAAAATAAATAAATATCTAATATTAAAATAAAGAATTATTATTTTAATAATATTGTATTTTAATAATATCCCATTTAAATATAACATTTTTCTTTAATTAATTAAAGATTTCTCGGCTTAATAAAACTATTTAACTATTTTACCTTTTATATAAATAACTTTTACCTTATATTACGTAATAAGGCTATATTTGTTACGTATATATAAAAGATATAAGAGAAAAGCTTTTTTTTTCTTTTATATATTTATTTATTTTAATTTAAATTAATATATACCCGAATTTATCACCTTAATAAAAGCCTACCTACTGTAATCTGGGAGGAGTTTTACGCGTTCGTTACACTCATAAAACATTAAGCCGATAAGAAGGTAGTTTAAATCGGCTAATAATTATAAAAGGCAAAAATAAGGTGAAAACGGCTCTCGAAATACTCGGAACTGTCTTAAAGATCGTCCCTAAAGCTTAAAACGTAACCAACGAACTAAAAGAGGTTAAAAAACAGATACTATATCAACTTATAATATAATCAAACGTATTTTAAAGCATTAACAAGTTATAACAACTAATAATAAACGTTAAAAATGTTAAAAAATAAAAACCCCTTTAATAATTCCGACGATATTTTAAATAAAGATAATATCATTAATTTAAACAAAAACAAATAATTATAATAAAAATTAAAACGGTAATAATTTATATGATAAAAAATGGTTAAAAAAACTTTAACCAATTAAAGAAAAGTATCACATTTAAATAGAATATTATTAAAATACAATATTATTAAAATAATAATTCTTTTAAAATATATAATATATTAGAAAAGATATGGTTTTAAATTTAACTAATAATATCCAAAACCATTATTAATATAAAACGCCGCCGAATTAATTATAAATTATAATAAAAAATATCTTATAAATATTAAATTATTAAATGTTAAAAAAAAACGATAAAAATAAAAATAACATAAACATTAATAATAATAATATAAATAAAAATATATTTAATAATATTTTTAATAATAATATTTTTAATAATATTTTTAACGATAATTAAAAAATTGTTAATATCATTTTAAAAACAAATATTTAAATTAATATATGTAAAATAATTCGGAATAAACTAAAAAATATAATATAAAATTTTAGTTAATAATTTAATATATTATATTATAAACCTATATCATTATAAATAACCTTATAATTAAAAATAATTAAAAATAAAAACATTTCTTTTTTCATTTAAAAAAGGGCAAGTAATAAACTTACATTATATACGTTATAATATACGTATTACGCATTAATTATAAAATTAATGCCATATTATTTATGAATATAAGAGTACGTTTTACACACCGTGTTTTTACAAAGTATATTTTTAATTAATTTATCAATTTATACCCGAGTTTACGAGGGTTATTATCTCTGGAGATTTTTTTACTAAAGCGGAGATATCGGGCTACTTAAATAGGTAATTTTCAAAATCGAAATTTTACTTAAACTTTATATATATATAATTAATAAAAAATATATAAATTATTAATGAAAAAATTTTTATATTTTAAATTAAATATTTTTATTTTTATAAAAAATTAATATAAAAAAGAAAAAATAAAATGAAATAAACTTTTAATATAAATTAAAAATAAAAAATAAAATTATTTAAAAAAACTTTTTTTTTAAAATTATATATATAATTACATTATATATTTATAAAATTTTATTTTATTTATTTATTTTATTTATTTTATTTATTTTATTTATTTTATTTATTTTATTTATTTTATTTATTTTATTTATTTTATTTATTTTATTTATTTTATTTATTTTATTTATTTTATTTATTTTATTTATTTTATTTATTTTATTTATTTTATTTATTTTATTTATTTTATTTATTTTATTTATTTTATTTATTTTATTTATTTTATTTATTTTATTTATTTTATTTATTTTATTTATTTTATTTATTTTATTTATTTTATTTATTTTATTTATTTTATTTATTTTATTTATTTTATTTATTTTATTTATTTTATTTATTTTATTTATTTTATTTATTTTATTTTTTGCAATTCTTTGCAATTTTTTGCAATTTTTTACAAGGTTATATGTATTACATACATATAAAAGATATGAGAGACAGGCTCTCCGAGCCATTTTCTTTCTTCTTTTATATATTATTAATTTACTACTAATCTCTAAATTAGCGTATGTCCGAACCTACCACTTTCGACTTTTCCTAGCTCGTCCGTTAAACAAACTATCTCTTATCCGATCGATATTTTTAAAATCTACTCGTTCTATCGCTAATTTAACCTAACTTTTTAACCATACATTAATAACCTCACAAACAAACGAAAGCCTTATAAATAAACAAAAGCCTCACAAACAAACGAAAACCTCACCAATATAGCCGTTTAACCATACCACCATTTTTATAACCATATAAACTTTCAACTATACGAACTTTAACCACCCACTCGTTACATACGAACCAACAGACAAATTAACTGCCCACCCTACGCAACGTCCACTCGTTCAAAGTTACTTTTATTACAATTAACTTTAATATAAAACAAAGGTACGAAAAATTAAAAAATATTACAAACCTATAAGGTAGAAGCCATAACAACAATAACGAGATAAAGTAGGTACGAAAGATAAAATAAATATAAAGGATAATGAGGACGTCATTTTTTTTAATCTTTATTAAAACATGCAGTAAATACGAATAGTTTTTACCTTGCGCAGTAAGGTTGTATATATTACGTATGTAAGGCCACTTTAAAATTTTTATAAAAATAGATTATGTAAATTCGGGATGTTTATTCCTAGGACGGGAACCTCATATTATTAATCTTTAAATTAGTGTATACCCAAGCTTATTATCATTTTCGTATTAATATAAATTCACCATTTATCCCCTTATAATTATAATATATTTAGTTAATTTAAAGAGTAATGATTAAAATTAAAAAGATTAAAATATAGCGTTTAATCCGAGATATTTTTAATATAAAAAAACGGATTTAATATGTAAAAAATATTATCGTTATTTTTATTATTAAAGAATAATATTTTGGTATATAAGGAGAAAAGTGGATAAAAAGGCTTATATAAAGTTATTTTAGTTATAAATAAAAATATAACTATTATGTTTAAGGTTTTAAAAGGAATATTAACGTTTTAAAACATTTATATTAAGACGTATATTTAATTTAAAAGAGAATTAAAACCTTTATTAAAATTCGAAATTTAATTGTTTAAGTTGTGTTTTAATTTGTCGGAATATAAGATTATTCTTAAAAAAGATTTGGATTTTATTTATATTAATACGAAAGAAAAGAATAATTTTATATTTATATTAAAATTATAAATAAAAGATAAAATAATAACCTTGGGAAATTTTTATAAAATATTAAATACAAAAAAGTTTAACGTTTTATTTATTAATAATGTTTTAAAGTTAATTATATATAATATTAAATTATATGGTAAAATTATAATTTTTAAGTTAAGAATAGTTTGTAAAATTAAGGTTAAAAATACGAAAATATTATATAAAAAGTTTTGTTTAATTGTATAAAGTTATGGTAATTTTAATAAAATATTTATTATGATTTATATTTTTATAATTTAAAGGGTTAATTAACGATTAATTATGGCTTTAATATTTATATTATAGGGGAAAGGTATAAAAATTATAATTTAAGATATTATTATGGCGTATATTTAATTAAAAATATCGATATAACGGGTTATGTTTATATAATTATTAAAAAAATTAAAAATAAAATATCCTGAGGGAATATTATTATATATTGTTAAATTATTATATAGATTAATAAAATTAAATATATATTAATTTAAAATGTATTCGAAATATTATTAAAAAGAATTATATATAATCTTTTTAATGTTTAATTTATGTTTGTTTATTATAAAGATTGGTTAATTGTTTAATATTATTAAATTTTAAATAAATGATATATTTAATGTTAATATTAAAGATTTTTTAATGAAAAAAGATAAAATATTTATTTAAATAAAGATTAAAGTTAAATCTTAAAAAATTCTGGAAATTAAAATGATTAAAGATTTTAACGGATTATAACTTGTAATTGTTAAGGAAAGATTTAGTATTTTTATTATATAAAAGGGTTAAGTTAAAAAATTGGAGTTGTTAAATTTGAAAATATCGGATATAGCTAGAAAATATATTAAATAAAAAACCCGAGAAGTTTATATTTCTTTAATATATTAGCCGGAAATTATGTTTAATTATTTAATTATAATATAATATATAAAGTTCGAACCAAAAAAAATTAAAATATTGAATATAAAAATTAAATAATAAATGGATAACAAGGATTAAAGATTTTATTACATTTAGTTTAATTTTTAAGATTTTTATTTATATGTTTTTGTAAATAAATTATTTATAAATAATAAAAATATAAATTTATAAATAAAATATATTAATATAATAAATAATAAAGAATTAATTACTTAAAATAACAAGATTTTTATTAAAAAAAATATTATATATTGGTTATTTATAAAATATAAATAAATAATCCGTAATGTTTTAACAAATAAAATTTACGGAATAATGTAAAATTTGAATACGGATTATATTATTTATATTATTATTAATAATATTTTAAAGCGTTTATCCCTTCTTAAAACCTTTTTTATCTTTTATATGGATTCGTATTTATTATATTAATACTTAATATAAATAAATAATATTAACGAGAAGAGATTAATAATTAACTTAATAACATTAAAACAATCTTATAAGTATAAAAAAATAAATAATATCAAATAAATCTAAAGTCGTTATAACCCGGTTAACATTATAACCAAAATATCACCAAATAAAACGATAAGAATTTTAATTAAAAACAATAAAATCATCGTTAAACTAAAAAGATAAATAAAACGAAAATAAGGTTAAAAATAACATTTACAATACTTTTATCACGAAAAAAAATAAAATAAATAATAATTACATCATTAAATAATAATTATGTTATTAAGAAAATATTATTATACCTTTATATTTATATATCTTTAACATAAAATATAATCCCTCGATTATATTAATAATAAAAGATTTTATTTTTTCGTAAAACACTTTAATATAACGGTTTCATAACGTTTATTTTCTATTATTTTACTTATTTTATTTTATTTCCTTTTAATATAATTACATATAACGTACCGACCATGTCAACCGCTCAACCCATCTCAACCGCTCGCAATATTGACTTTTCATACTTATTATCTTTAAAAATTAATAACTTTATCAACTTAAGCCTAATATTTTTAAACTTTCCATATGCCTTTCATAAGTAATAGCTCAATATAATATAAAAATATAAAAATTATTCGGCTTAATTTCGGCCCGACATAAATAATGGAAAATAAGTTTTTAATTTTTAATTTTTAAACCTTTAAACGTCTATATTTCAACCACATTAAATAGTTTAAAATTGAAATTTTAATATTATATAAAGAATAAAATAAAGAATATTAAAATATTTTTTTTAATTTAATATAAAATTCTTTGAGTAAATTATATGAAATAATAACGTAATTACGTAATCCCATAAAAATCAAATTTCTCCATATTAAAATCCGGAAAATTTTATATTTAAAATTCCATAACTCAATGAAATTATATTTAATTAATTCCAAATTTTAAATATGGTTTAACTAAAATAGAGTATATTATATAAAAATTTTAAAAAAATATTTTATTCAAAATTAAATAAGTTTTATTTTTAAATTATAAAACTTAATAACTTTTTAATAAAAAGAGATAAAATTTTTCGGATTTTTATATTACAAATATTTATTATTCTTTTCTTTATATTTAAAATTATAAGATAAACGAAATTAAATTCGTAGTGTTATAAATTTTAAAAGTTATTAAATCCGTTTTATATATAATTTAATTTTAAACGGCTATATCGGGCCGAAGTTAATCCGGACAATTTTTTTAATTTTATACTACCTTTACCTGATAATAATAAAATATACATCCAAATTATAGAAATATTAGATTTAAATTGGTAAAATTATTAATTTTTAAAAATAATAGGTATGAAAAGTTAATATTGCGAGCGGTTAAGGTAGGTTAAGCAATTGACATGGTCGGTACGTTATATTTATTAACAAAAAATTTATCCGATTATTAAAGTTATGGTAATTATAATGGAAGTTGTAAATAGAAATACAATTAAAATAATAAATAATATAAATCTTAATATTTATATAATTATATTTATTATAAATAAATATATTTTATTAAATTTAATAATAATTATTTAAATATATAAAATAAAATATTTATTATTATAAACGATTTTAATTATATTTAATATAAATAATGTATGGTTATAAATAATTATATTATATTTGAAAAAGTTATAGAAAAAGAATAAAAAAAATTATATTTAAAAATAAAAAAATCCGATAAAAATAATAATAACATTTTTAATTTTATTTATTTTATTTCTTATAATTATAAAATTATTTTATATATTTCTTATTTCGGTTTAAATGTTTATAAAAGTGACACGGGCCCACATGTATGTGGCGCAGCCACATGCACAGCCACATGTGGCTGTGTATACGGCTATATATAATTTTTAAGAAGAGAGGAAATCCTTGGGGGATCTTTTCTTTTTTTCATTCTTTTTGTAATTCATCCAGTTATTTATTTTATTCCACGTAGCCGTGCCAAAAAGGGTCCGATTTAAAAATAAATAATTAAATAAAAAAGAAATTATTAATAAAATATATAAAAAGATAAAAGTTTTTATATATAAAAAATATATAAAAATGTTTATAATTTATAAAATATTTATTATATATTATTTTGATTAAACCTGCCTTAAAAATAAAAATAAAAAAACAAATAAAAAAAAGGATTTTTAACTTAAATCCTTAAAAATCTAATTATGTTTAATTAATAAAATATTATTTATAATAAATAAAATATTCGATAAAATTATAATAATACCTTATATTATATAAGATTTATTAATTAAAATTCCCATATAATTTTTATATTATAAAATTTCGTTCCGGATAAATAATAATATCGAAATTACCACTAATTGTTTAAATATCGGATATTTAAATATCATATATAATAAACTTTAAATCTAATATTACATATCGAATATAATTATTTTTCAAACAGAAATATTTTTAATTATAAAAAAAGTCGGAAATAATATAATATTTTATAAAACAATTATCTTTCGGATTAAGGTAAATAAATAATTAAATAATAATAAAATAGCCGTTTTATATATTAAAATATAAATAATAAATAACTTAAAACTTAATATATTTTTTAATATAAATTAATTATAAAAATATATAATTAAATTTAATTACGCTATTAATATAATAATTATCAATTTATATTAAAATATATAAATACCCGTAATATTTATTAAAAAATAAAACTTATTTAACGACGGATTTAAATAAATACAAATATTTATATTCCGTTTAATATAAAAATATCTATTTTTATCGATTATGCTAATTTATTTATATTTGATTCCGAAAGACTATATTTTAATTATTTATTTATATCCGAATATAATAATTATATCGGAACATTTTTTTTATATAATAATTTTAAAATAATTTTATATTAAAATTTAAATAATAAAATAATTAAAATTAAATATAATATTTGTTTAAAATATATCGAAAATTATTATAAAAAATATTTATAATTATAATATAAAAAAAAATTAATTTTATATATATTATAATAATAATTTCCGATAATAATCTTAACTTTTTTTAATTAATTATAAATATTAATTTAACCGATAAGCTTTTAAAAACTTTAAAAAATAATAATAAAATAATAATTAATATATATATATAATATTTATAATAATTAATATAATAAAAACAATAAAAGTTAAAACTGGTAATAATAATTAATTATCCGGTAATAAAAAACCAAATAATAAAATTAACGGATTAATTAACATTTTCTCGGTTTAATAAAGTTATTTAATTGTTTTATACATATTTTTTTATTTTTTATCTTTTTAAAAGAGTTTTTATTTTACGTTACGTAATAAAGTTATATTTATTACGTACATATATATAAAAAATATAAAAGAAAAATTCTTTAAGCTATTTTCTTTTTTTTTATATATTTCTCTTTTTCTATACATTCTTTTTTTATATATTTCTTATCATAGGGTGTATCCGGATGGTAGGCGTAAAAGTTTATTTATCCGAGGAATTGGTAAAAATAATAAAGTTAAGGAAAAAAGAAAAGGAAAAAAGATTTATAATTTTATAAATTTGGGTATTTAAATAGTATTTTTGTTTGTGTATAAACCTTTTTTTATCCTTATTTATATATATATTTTATTTTAAAATATATATTTGTTAAAAGTATGTACTTTTGGTTATAAATATATATATTATATTTTATAAGTTACGTAATTTAATCTTAATTACGTAATTATTTTTTTTAATTTATTGTTAAAAATTGTGATAACTTTTTCCCTTTAGAAGATTTATTGTGAATTTTATTATTAATTTAAATTATTTTTGCAAAATTTTTTTCTAAGTGTTTTAAGATATTAATAATATATTATCTTTTTTATACGAAAAATTAAATTTATTTTTTTCTGTTATTTTTAGTTAAATTTTTAATCTTTTATTACGGGGTATATCCGGATGGTAGATGTAAAGGTTTATTTATCCGAGGAATTGGTAAAAATAATAAAGTTA
>CADCWW010000044.1:32500-35000 GCA_902806505.1 Hypoxylon lienhwacheense | reverse complement strand
TGTCCCTATTAATCATTACGGCGGTCCTAGAAACCAACAAAATAGAACCGCACGTCCTATTCTATTATTCCATGCTGATGTATCCGAGCATAGGCCTGCTTTGAACACTCTAATTTTTCACAGTAAACGTCCTGGTTCCCCGCCACACCCAGTAAAGGGCATGGGGTTCCCAGAGGAAAGGCCCGGCCGAACCAGTGCACGCGGTGAGGCGGACCGGCCAGCCAGGCCCAAGGTTCAACTACGAGCTTTTTAACTGCAACAACTTTAATATACGCTATTGAGCTGGAATTACCGCGGCTGCTGGCACCAGACTTGCCCTCCAATTGTTCCTCGTTAAGGGATTTAAATTGTACTCATTCCATTACAAGACCCAAAAGAGCCCTGTATCAGTATTTATTGTCACTACCTCGGCGTGTTGCCATTGGGTAATTTGCGCGCCTGCTGCCTTCCTTGGATGTAGTAGCCGTTTCTCAGGCTCCTTCTCCGGGGTCGAGCCCTAACCTCCGTTACCTGTTGTAACCATGGCAGGCCAAGACCCTGCCATCGAAAGTTGATAGGGCAGAAATTTGAATGAACCATCGCCGGCGCAAGGCCATGCGATTCGAGAAGTTATTATGAATCACCAGAAAGCCCCGAAGGGCATTGGTTTTTAATCTAATAAATACATCCCTCCGTGAGTCGGGATTTTTAGCATGTATTAGCTCTAGAATTACCACGGTTATCCAAGTAATAAGGTACTATCAAATAAACGATAACTGATTTAATGAGCCATTCGCAGTTTCGCCGTATAAATTGCTTATACTTAGACATGCATGGCTTAATCTTTGAGACAAGCATATGACTACTGGCAGAATCAACCAGGTAACTATCGTCTGCCGCAGGACGGCCAACCGCGCCGAGAAGGCACGGAAGAGATAGCGTTGTTTTTACCCACTGTAGGCGGCTCCAGCTGCCATGGCACAGGCCGTCGGCCGCTGGAACGCGCCTCCCACTTTTCCCCACTGAATTCCCCAGAACGCCGGTCCACCACACAGCGCCGCCCCGCCAAATCGGGGCGACGAGTGAGGCTTACGGGTCCCAAGAGGAGACCTCCGCACCCCGACAGCGGCGAGCCAGGCCTTGCAGGGCCTGCCAGTTCGCTGCAGGGCAGGTATCTCCCGACGCTAAGTGGTAGATCTAGCCATCGGCCAGCCATCCACAGAGCCCAACCAGCCAGCCCTCAATCGCCAAAGGCGCCGAGGGCCAACCAGCCATCCTAGATATCGTGTGCCAGCCGACCGGACGAGCCGGGCAGCGCAGCGCACAACCTAAGGGGTCGACAAACCGCTATGAATCTCCCAGGACCGAGCCGAGGCTACAAGGCTGCTCAAAAGAACACGCAACGGTTGTCATGCAAATAGGAAACACCACAAAGTACGATACGCCCCGGCATACCACCTGTGCGACAGGGCCGCCCAGCATACTGAGTGCTGTACGACAGCTAATTCAGCCAAAGCACGAGGCCTACCGACACGACGACAAGCCCGCCAGAGCTCAGTAACTTAGAGCAGGCGGCGAATATCGCCTGAAGGAAGGGCCTGCGCAGGCCATAAAAGCCGCCGCAAGAACTACTAGTGCGCCGAGTCAATCCAGCCATACGATGAACACCAAAACGTAACCTACGAGATAATTAATTAATGCTACGAATTAATTATCGCAACCCACTACGCCCGCCTAAGCTGTTTATTGCTTCGGCAGGTTTGATCGCGCTGCTGACAACACTTTAGTGTGCGTCGCTCGCTTTCTCATGAGACGACCGGGACTCAATTTGCATGAGAGTGTGCGCACGAGGTTGTGTGGCGCAAAAACATCTTCCGATAAATTATTTTGTATGGGAAATTTTAAAAGTCGACTCACGGCCATATAAGTGAGTTGTCATTTAGCACCACAATTCGTTGGCGTGTATGACCCCACCAGGGCCAAGCACGGTTGCTTATTTTACCTTGGCGTACGCCTCCACCTGCGACCGTTAAAAATGAACCGCTTAGGAGCCCTAAATGCCCTACGGGGCCCATATTACAACGCATATAACGTATCGTTAGCGCATCGTTAACGTTTAAGCTCATTAAAATTTAGTGGACGAAAACGCGGAATACTTTTCGTAGGTACCTAATAAGGCCTTTCGTACCTATTATATTATGCGTGAGTACCCGAAATATAAGGCCCATAATACCTAATAAAGCCTGTCGTACCTATTATATATTATCTTATAAAAACTTTCGTACTTACCAGAGTAAATATAAATGCCTGAAATATTATATACCTGAAATATAAGGCCTTTAATATTGAATATAACTTTTCGTACCTGCTATAATATTTTATATTATTTTTCGTCCCAATTATATTAACTTTTCGTACTGATTATATAATATTATCAACCAACTTTCGTACTTATTATATAAAGTTTTCGTATTTATTATGTAATATTTTCAACCAATTTTCGTATTTATTATATAAGGTT
>CADCWW010000044.1:20000-25000 GCA_902806505.1 Hypoxylon lienhwacheense | reverse complement strand
TGAGTCAAATTAAGCCGCAGGCTCCACCCCTGGTGGTGCCCTTCCGTCAATTTCTTTAAGTTTCAGCCTTGCGACCATACTCCCCCCAGAACCCAAAAACTTTGATTTCTCGTAAGGTGCCGAACGAGTCAAAAAATAACATCGTCCGATCCCTAGTCGGCATAGTTTATGGTTAAGACTACGACGGTATCTGATCGTCTTCGATCCCCTAACTTTCGTTCCTGATTAATGAAAACATCCTTGGCAAATGCTTTCGCAGTAGTTAGTCTTCAATAAATCCAAGAATTTCACCTCTGACAATTGAATACTGATGCCCCCGACTGTCCCTATTAATCATTACGGCGGTCCTAGAAACCAACAAAATAGAACCGCACGTCCTATTCTATTATTCCATGCTGATGTATCCGAGCATAGGCCTGCTTTGAACACTCTAATTTTTTCACAGTAAACGTCCTGGTTCCCCGCCACACCCAGTAAAGGGCATGGGGTTCCCCAGAGGGAAAGGCCCGGCCGAACCAGTGCACGCGGTGAGGCGGACCGGCCAGCCAGGCCCAAGGTTCAACTACGAGCTTTTTAACTGCAACAACTTTAATATACGCTATTGGAGCTGGAATTACCGCGGCTGCTGGCACCAGACTTGCCCTCCAATTGTTCCTCGTTAAGGGATTTAAATTGTACTCATTCCAATTACAAGACCCAAAAGAGCCCTGTATCAGTATTTATTGTCACTACCTCGGCGTGTTGCCATTGGGTAATTTGCGCGCCTGCTGCCTTCCTTGGATGTAGTAGCCGTTTCTCAGGCTCCTTCTCCGGGGTCGAGCCCTAACCCTCCGTTACCTGTTGTAACCATGGCAGGCCAAGACCCTGCCATCGAAAGTTGATAGGGCAGAAATTTGAATGAACCATCGCCGGCGCAAGGCCATGCGATTCGAGAAGTTATTATGAATCACCAGAAAGCCCCGAAGGGCATTGGTTTTAATCTAATAAATACATCCTCCGTGAGTCGGGATTTTTAGCATGTATTAGCTCTAGAATTACCACGGTTATCCAAGTAATAAGGTACTATCAAATAAACGATAACTGATTTAATGAGCCATTCGCAGTTTCGCCGTATAAATTGCTTATACTTAGACATGCATGGCTTAATCTTTGAGACAAGCATATGACTACTGGCAGAATCAACCAGGTAACTATCGTCTGCCGCAGGACGGCCAACCGCGCCGAGAAGGCACGGAAGAGATAGCGTTGTTTTTACCCACTGTAGGCGGCTCCAGCTGCCATGGCACAGGCCGTCGGCCGCTGGAACGCGCCTCCCACTTTTCCCCACTGAATTCCCCAGAACGCCGGTCCACCACACAGCGCCGCCCCGCCAAATCGGGGGCGACGAGAGGTGACTTACGGGTCCCAAGAGGAGACCTCCGCACCCCGACAGCGGCGAGCCAGGCCTTGCAGGGCCTGCCAGTTCGCTGCAGGGCAGGTATCTCCCGACGCTAAGTGGTAGATCTAGCCATCGGCCAGCCATCCACAGAGCCCAACCAGCCAGCCCTCAATCGCCAAAGGCGCCGAGGGCCAACCAGCCATCCTAGATATCGTGTGCCAGCCGACCGGACGAGCCGGGCAGCGCAGCGCACAACCTAAGGGGTCGACAAACCGCTATGAATCTCCCAGGACCGAGCCGAGGCTACAAGGCTGCTCAAAAGAACACGCAACGGTTGTCATGCAAATAGGAAACACCACAAAAGTACGATACGCCCCGGCATACCACCTGTGCGACAGGGCCGCCCAGCATACTGAGTGCTGTACGACAGCTAATTCAGCCAAAGCACGAGGCCTACCGACACGACGACAAGCCCGCCAGAGCTCAGTAACTTAGAGCAGGCGGCGAATATCGCCTGAAGGAAGGGCCTGCGCAGGCCATAAAAGCCGCCGCAAGAACTACTAGTGCGCCGAGTCAATCCAGCCATACGATGAACACCAAAACGTAACCTACGAGATAATTAATTAATGCTACGAATTAATTATCGCAACCCACTACGCCCGCCTAAGCTGTTTATTGCTTCGGCAGGTTTGATCGCGCTGCTGACAACACTTTAGTGTGCGTCGCTCGCTTTCTCATGAGACGACCGGGACTCAATTTGCATGAGAGTGTGCGCACGAGGTTGTGTGGCGCAAAAACATCTTCCGATAAATTATTTTGTATGGGAAATTTTAAAAGTCGACTCACGGCCATATAAGTGAGTTGTCATTTAGCACCACAATTCGTTGGCGTGTATGACCCCACCAGGGCCAAGCACGGTTGCTTATTTTACCTTGGCGTACGCCTCCACCTGCGACCGTTAAAAATGAACCGCTTAGGAGCCCTAAATGCCCTACGGGGCCCATATTACAACGCATATAACGTATCGTTAGCGCATCGTTAACGTTTAAGCTCATTAAAATTTAGTGGACGAAAACGCGGAATACTTTTCGTAGGTACCTAATAAGGCCTTTCGTACCTATTATATTATGCGTGAGTACCCGAAATATAAGGCCCATAATACCTAATAAAGCCTGTCGTACCTATTATATATTATCTTATAAAAACTTTCGTACTTACCAGAGTAAATATAAATGCCTGAAATATTATATACCTGAAATATAAGGCCTTTAATATTGAATATAACTTTTCGTACCTGCTATAATATTTTATATTATTTTTCGTCCCAATTATATTAACTTTTCGTACTGATTATATAATATTATCAACCAACTTTCGTACTTATTATATAAAGTTTTCGTATTTATTATGTAATATTTTCAACCAATTTTCGTATTTATTATATAAGGTTTTCGTACTTATTATATAATGCATTATTATATTTTCCGTACCAATTATTTATGTTTTTCGTACTTATTATATAATATATTATTATATTTTCCGTACTAATTATTTATATTTTTCGTACTTATTATATAATATATTATTATATTTTCCGTACCAATCATTTATGTTTTTCGTATTAATTATATAATATATGATTATATTTTTCGTACTTATTATATAATATGTTACTATATTTTTCGTACCAATTATACTCGTTTTTCGTATTAATTATATAATATTTTAAACCAACTTTCGTACTTATTATATAAAACTTTCGTATTTATTACGTAATATTTTAAACCAACTTTCGCATTTATTATATAAAGTCCTCGTATTTATTATATAATACATTATTATATTTTCCGTACCAATTATTTACATTTTTCGTACTTATTATATAATACATTATTATATTTTCCGTATCAATTATTTACGTTTTTCGTATTTATTATATAATATGTTATTACATTTTTCGTACCAGTTATACTCGCTTTTCGTACTTATTATATGATATTTTAAACCAACTTTCGCATTTATTATATAAAGCTTTCGTACTTATTATCTAATATTTTATATTGTTTTTCGTACCAATTATTTAACTTTCTCGTACCTTTTATATAATATATTAAATATTAAATTTAACTTTAACTTTAACCTTAATTTTAACCTTAACTTTAACCTTAACTTTAACTTAAATCTTTATTTTCATTTTCATTTTTTGTTTTTTAATTTTTAAAAATTTTATATTTAATTTTACTTTTAATTATATTAATTAAAAAGAATATTTGTTTTCAATATATATATTATTATATTTAAATTAACTTTATTTAAATATATAGTAATTTATAAATAATAAAAAGATTTTCTTTATATAATATTCTTAAACTAATTTTTCCTCAAATTAAATTATAATTATTATATTTAAATATAAAGAATAATAAAATTAACATGATAAAATTAAAAATATAATTTTGATGAAAAGAACTATATAAAGAAAATAAAATTATTACCATATAAATATATAATAATATTATGTATTTTTTTATTTTTCAAATATAAAAATATGAAATATATTTAATTAAAAGAAATTTATATATTTTATCGGAATGTAAAAAAGTGAAAAGTTTATGTTTTATATTTATAATAATATATATAAAAAATTTAATTAAAAGAAAATTATATAGTATATTTTATAATTGATTATGTATTTTTTATAAAAAAGTTTTAATAAAATATATATAAAAATATTAATTTCAATTTAATTTAAAATTGTCGGAATATTAAGTGGCTAAAAGCTTATGTTTTGTACCTATAACAAGATATATGTAATATATATAAACTTATACTTATATAAACAACTTAAAACCTTTTTAATATACAAAATAACCCTCATAACCTACATCTATTTCAACAAAAATAACAAATAATATATATATAATTATAGGGTAACCATCTCTTAACCCATGACACATTTTAACCTTGAAGGCTTTAAAGCTTTGTGGTTTTCAGCTCCAGGGTAGCCTCTTCCCAGCTACTCTAGGGTAGGTTCCGCTCAGCTACAGGGTAGGCTTTTGCAGGGTAGGCTCCTACAGGGTAGGCCTCTATAGGGTAAGCTTCTATAGGGTAGGCCTCTACAGGGTAGGCCTCCCCCAGCTATAGGGTAGGTCCCTCCCGGCTACTACAGGGTAACCTCTAGCTACAGGGTAGCCTCCGCCCAACTATAGGCTGGCCCTTTTAAAAACAACCCTTCCTGAAATCTCTTGCCCTTTAAGTGGCTGGAGCTACCCCGGCGATTTCGCCAATCCTGAGCGAAACTTACCCTATACCTATGCGTAGGCTCCTTCGAGCATACCTGAACGGGTGCCGTCCTACCGCTAAGGAGGTGCCGTAAGGTATCCCTGGCCGGGCTGTGCCAGCGTGAGCAAGGCCCTGCGGCACCTTCTTAAGGGGCGGTGGACGCACCCTTCTAGGTATCCACCGGGACTGTTACGGTGTGAAACTTGCGTCGGGGGGTTGTGTGGCGCAAAAACATTTTCCGATTAATTCCAGAGCAGGTACAGGGTAGGTCTCTCTCAACTATTACAGGGTAGGCCTCTCCCGATTACTCCAGGGTAGGTGTCTCCCAGCTCTAGGGTAG
>CADCWW010000044.1:10000-15000 GCA_902806505.1 Hypoxylon lienhwacheense | reverse complement strand
CCCCAGCACGACAGAGTTTAACAAGATTACCCGGGTATTTCTACCAAGGAAGTACTCGCTGGCTCTGTCAGTGTAACGCGCGTGCGGCCCAGAACATCTAAGGGCATCACAGACCTGTTATTGCCTCGCACTTCCATCCGCTTGAGCGGATAGTCCCTCTAAGAAGCCGGCGTACTGCCAAAGCAATACGGGCTATTTAGCAGGTCAAGGTCTCGTTCGTTATCGCAATTAAGCAGACAAATCACTCCACCAACTAAGAACGGCCATGCACCACCACCCACAAAATCAAGAAAGAGCTCTCAATCTGTCAATCCTCATTGTGTCTGGACCTGGTGAGTTTCCCCGTGTTGAGTCAAATTAAGCCGCAGGCTCCACCCCTGGTGGTGCCCTTCCGTCAATTTCTTTAAGTTTCAGCCTTGCGACCATACTCCCCCCAGAACCCAAAAACTTTGATTTCTCGTAAGGTGCCGAACGAGTCAAAAAATAACATCGTCCGATCCCTAGTCGGCATAGTTTATGGTTAAGACTACGACGGTATCTGATCGTCTTCGATCCCCTAACTTTCGTTCCTGATTAATGAAAACATCCTTGGCAAATGCTTTCGCAGTAGTTAGTCTTCAATAAATCCAAGAATTTCACCTCTGACAATTGAATACTGATGCCCCCGACTGTCCCTATTAATCATTACGGCGGTCCTAGAAACCAACAAAATAGAACCGCACGTCCTATTCTATTATTCCATGCTGATGTATCCGAGCATAGGCCTGCTTTGAACACTCTAATTTTTTCACAGTAAACGTCCTGGTTCCCCGCCACACCCAGTAAAGGGCATGGGGTTCCCCAGAGGGAAAGGCCCGGCCGAACCAGTGCACGCGGTGAGGCGGACCGGCCAGCCAGGCCCAAGGTTCAACTACGAGCTTTTTAACTGCAACAACTTTAATATACGCTATTGGAGCTGGAATTACCGCGGCTGCTGGCACCAGACTTGCCCTCCAATTGTTCCTCGTTAAGGGATTTAAATTGTACTCATTCCAATTACAAGACCCAAAAGAGCCCTGTATCAGTATTTATTGTCACTACCTCGGCGTGTTGCCATTGGGTAATTTGCGCGCCTGCTGCCTTCCTTGGATGTAGTAGCCGTTTCTCAGGCTCCTTCTCCGGGGTCGAGCCCTAACCCTCCGTTACCCGTTGTAACCATGGCAGGCCAAGACCCTGCCATCGAAAGTTGATAGGGCAGAAATTTGAATGAACCATCGCCGGCGCAAGGCCATGCGATTCGAGAAGTTATTATGAATCACCAGAAAGCCCCGAAGGGCATTGGTTTTTAATCTAATAAATACATCCCTCCGTGAGTCGGGATTTTTAGCATGTATTAGCTCTAGAATTACCACGGTTATCCAAGTAATAAGGTACTATCAAATAAACGATAACTGATTTAATGAGCCATTCGCAGTTTCGCCGTATAAATTGCTTATACTTAGACATGCATGGCTTAATCTTTGAGACAAGCATATGACTACTGGCAGAATCAACCAGGTAACTATCGTCTGCCGCAGGACGGCCAACCGCGCCGAGAAGGCACGGAAGAGATAGCGTTGTTTTTACCCACTGTAGGCGGCTCCAGCTGCCATGGCACAGGCCGTCGGCCGCTGGAACGCGCCTCCCACTTTTCCCCACTGAATTCCCCAGAACGCCGGTCCACCACACAGCGCCGCCCCGCCAAATCGGGGGCGACGAGAGTGAGGCTTACGGGTCCCAAGAGGAGACCTCCGCACCCCGACAGCGGCGAGCCAGGCCCCTTGCAGGGCCTGCCAGTTCGCTGCAGGGCAGGTATCTCCCGACGCTAAGTGGTAGATCTAGCCATCGGCCAGCCATCCACAGAGCCCAACCAGCCAGCCCTCAATCGCCAAAGGCGCCGAGGGCCAACCAGCCATCCTAGATATCGTGTGCCAGCCGACCGGACGAGCCGGGCAGCGCAGCGCACAACCTAAGGGGGGTCGACAAACCGCTATGAATCTCCCAGGACCGAGCCGAGGCTACAAGGCTGCTCAAAAGAACACGCAACGGTTGTCATGCAAATAGGAAACACCACAAAAGTACGATACGCCCCGGCATACCACCTGTGCGACAGGGCCGCCCAGCATACTGAGTGCTGTACGACAGCTAATTCAGCCAAAGCACGAGGCCTACCGACACGACGACAAGCCCGCCAGAGCTCAGTAACTTAGAGCAGGCGGCGAATATCGCCTGAAGGAAGGGCCTGCGCAGGCCATAAAAGCCGCCGCAAGAACTACTAGTGCGCCGAGTCAATCCAGCCATACGATGAACACCAAAACGTAACCTACGAGATAATTAATTAATGCTACGAATTAATTATCGCAACCCACTACGCCCGCCTAAGCTGTTTATTGCTTCGGCAGGTTTGATCGCGCTGCTGACAACACTTTAGTGTGCGTCGCTCGCTTTCTCATGAGACGACCGGGACTCAATTTGCATGAGAGTGTGCGCACGAGGTTGTGTGGCGCAAAAACATCTTCCGATAAATTATTTTGTATGGGAAATTTTAAAAGTCGACTCACGGCCATATAAGTGAGTTGTCATTTAGCACCACAATTCGTTGGCGTGTATGACCCCACCAGGGCCAAGCACGGTTGCTTATTTTACCTTGGCGTACGCCTCCACCTGCGACCGTTAAAAATGAACCGCTTAGGAGCCCTAAATGCCCTACGGGGCCCATATTACAACGCATATAACGTATCGTTAGCGCATCGTTAACGTTTAAGCTCATTAAAATTTAGTGGACGAAAACGCGGAATACTTTTCGTAGGTACCTAATAAGGCCTTTCGTACCTATTATATTATGCGTGAGTACCCGAAATATAAGGCCCATAATACCTAATAAAGCCTGTCGTACCTATTATATATTATCTTATAAAAACTTTCGTACTTACCAGAGTAAATATAAATGCCTGAAATATTATATACCTGAAATATAAGGCCTTTAATATTGAATATAACTTTTCGTACCTGCTATAATATTTTATATTATTTTTCGTCCCAATTATATTAACTTTTCGTACTGATTATATAATATTATCAACCAACTTTCGTACTTATTATATAAAGTTTTCGTATTTATTATGTAATATTTTCAACCAATTTTCGTATTTATTATATAAGGTTTTCGTACTTATTATATAATGCATTATTATATTTTCCGTACCAATTATTTATGTTTTTCGTACTTATTATATAATATATTATTATATTTTCCGTACTAATTATTTATATTTTTCGTACTTATTATATAATATATTATTATATTTTCCGTACCAATCATTTATGTTTTTCGTATTAATTATATAATATATGATTATATTTTTCGTACTTATTATATAATATGTTACTATATTTTTCGTACCAATTATACTCGTTTTTCGTATTAATTATATAATATTTTAAACCAACTTTCGTACTTATTATATAAAACTTTCGTATTTATTACGTAATATTTTAAACCAACTTTCGCATTTATTATATAAAGTCCTCGTATTTATTATATAATACATTATTATATTTTCCGTACCAATTATTTACATTTTTCGTACTTATTATATAATACATTATTATATTTTCCGTATCAATTATTTACGTTTTTCGTATTTATTATATAATATGTTATTACATTTTTCGTACCAGTTATACTCGCTTTTCGTACTTATTATATGATATTTTAAACCAACTTTCGCATTTATTATATAAAGCTTTCGTACTTATTATCTAATATTTTATATTGTTTTTCGTACCAATTATTTAACTTTCTCGTACCTTTTATATAATATATTAAATATTAAATTTAACTTTAACTTTAACCTTAATTTTAACCTTAACTTTAACCTTAACTTTAACTTAAATCTTTATTTTCATTTTCATTTTTTGTTTTTTAATTTTTAAAAATTTTATATTTAATTTTACTTTTAATTATATTAATTAAAAAGAATATTTGTTTTCAATATATATATTATTATATTTAAATTAACTTTATTTAAATATATAGTAATTTATAAATAATAAAAAAAGATTTTCTTTATATAATATTCTTAAACTAATTTTTCCTCAAATTAAATTATAATTATTATATTTAAATATAAAGAATAATAAAATTAACATGATAAAATTAAAAATATAATTTTGATGAAAAGAACTATATAAAGAAAATAAAATTATTACCATATAAATATATAATAATATTATGTATTTTTTTATTTTTCAAATATAAAAATATGAAATATATTTAATTAAAAGAAATTTATATATTTTATCGGAATGTAAAAAAGTGAAAAGTTTATGTTTTATATTTATAATAATATATATAAAAAATTTAATTAAAAGAAAATTATATAGTATATTTTATAATTGATTATGTATTTTTTATAAAAAAGTTTTAATAAAATATATATAAAAATATTAATTTCAATTTAATTTAAAATTGTCGGAATATTAAGTGGCTAAAAGCTTATGTTTTGTACCTATAACAAGATATATGTAATATATATAAACTTATACTTATATAAACAACTTAAAACCTTTTTAATATACAAAATAACCCTCATAACCTACATCTATTTCAACAAAAATAACAAATAATATATATATAATTATAGGGTAACCATCTCTTAACCCATGACACATTTTAACCTTGAAGGCTTTAAAGCTTTGTGGTTTTCAGCTCCAGGGTAGCCTCTTCCCAGCTACTCTAGGGTAGGTTCCGCTCAGCTACAGGGTAGGCTTTTGCAGGGTAGGCTCCTACAGGGTAGGCCTCTATAGGGTAAGCTTCTATAGGGTAGGCCTCTACAGGGTAGGCCTCCCCCAGCTATAGGGTAGGTCCCTCCCGGCTACTACAGGGTAACCTCTAGCTACAGGGTAGCCTCCGCCCAACTATAGGCTGGCCCTTTTAAAAACAACCCTTCCTGAAATCTCTTGCCCTTTAAGTGGCTGGA
>CADCWW010000044.1:0-5000 GCA_902806505.1 Hypoxylon lienhwacheense | reverse complement strand
GCCTCTCCCTTACGCGCCGAGGCAACAACGGTAAGGTTCACAAAAGGGTTTTTACTGGGAGTTTTTAGACAACTCGATAATGATCCCTCCGCTGGTTCACCAACGGAGACCTTGTTACGACTTTTACTTCCTCTAAATGACCGAGTTTGGATAACTTTCCGACTCGGAGGTGTCGTTGCCGACTCCTCTAAACCAGTCCGAGAGCCTCACTGAGCCATTCAATCGGTAGTAGCGACGGGCGGTGTGTACAAAGGGCAGGGACGTAATCAACGCAAGTTGATGACTTGCGCTTACTAGGGATTCCTCGTTGAAGAGCAATAATTGCAATGCTCTATCCCCAGCACGACAGAGTTTAACAAGATTACCCGGGTATTTCTACCAAGGAAGTACTCGCTGGCTCTGTCAGTGTAACGCGCGTGCGGCCCAGAACATCTAAGGGCATCACAGACCTGTTATTGCCTCGCACTTCCATCCGCTTGAGCGGATAGTCCCTCTAAGAAGCCGGCGTACTGCCAAAGCAATACGGGCTATTTAGCAGGTCAAGGTCTCGTTCGTTATCGCAATTAAGCAGACAAATCACTCCACCAACTAAGAACGGCCATGCACCACCACCCACAAAATCAAGAAAGAGCTCTCAATCTGTCAATCCTCATTGTGTCTGGACCTGGTGAGTTTCCCCGTGTTGAGTCAAATTAAGCCGCAGGCTCCACCCCTGGTGGTGCCCTTCCGTCAATTTCTTTAAGTTTCAGCCTTGCGACCATACTCCCCCCAGAACCCAAAAACTTTGATTTCTCGTAAGGTGCCGAACGAGTCAAAAAATAACATCGTCCGATCCCTAGTCGGCATAGTTTATGGTTAAGACTACGACGGTATCTGATCGTCTTCGATCCCCTAACTTTCGTTCCTGATTAATGAAAACATCCTTGGCAAATGCTTTCGCAGTAGTTAGTCTTCAATAAATCCAAGAATTTCACCTCTGACAATTGAATACTGATGCCCCCGACTGTCCCTATTAATCATTACGGCGGTCCTAGAAACCAACAAAATAGAACCGCACGTCCTATTCTATTATTCCATGCTGATGTATCCGAGCATAGGCCTGCTTTGAACACTCTAATTTTTTCACAGTAAACGTCCTGGTTCCCCGCCACACCCAGTAAAGGGCATGGGGTTCCCCAGAGGGAAAGGCCCGGCCGAACCAGTGCACGCGGTGAGGCGGACCGGCCAGCCAGGCCCAAGGTTCAACTACGAGCTTTTTAACTGCAACAACTTTAATATACGCTATTGGAGCTGGAATTACCGCGGCTGCTGGCACCAGACTTGCCCTCCAATTGTTCCTCGTTAAGGGATTTAAATTGTACTCATTCCAATTACAAGACCCAAAAGAGCCCTGTATCAGTATTTATTGTCACTACCTCGGCGTGTTGCCATTGGGTAATTTGCGCGCCTGCTGCCTTCCTTGGATGTAGTAGCCGTTTCTCAGGCTCCTTCTCCGGGGTCGAGCCCTAACCCTCCGTTACCCGTTGTAACCATGGCAGGCCAAGACCCTGCCATCGAAAGTTGATAGGGCAGAAATTTGAATGAACCATCGCCGGCGCAAGGCCATGCGATTCGAGAAGTTATTATGAATCACCAGAAAGCCCCGAAGGGCATTGGTTTTTAATCTAATAAATACATCCCTCCGTGAGTCGGGATTTTTAGCATGTATTAGCTCTAGAATTACCACGGTTATCCAAGTAATAAGGTACTATCAAATAAACGATAACTGATTTAATGAGCCATTCGCAGTTTCGCCGTATAAATTGCTTATACTTAGACATGCATGGCTTAATCTTTGAGACAAGCATATGACTACTGGCAGAATCAACCAGGTAACTATCGTCTGCCGCAGGACGGCCAACCGCGCCGAGAAGGCACGGAAGAGATAGCGTTGTTTTTACCCACTGTAGGCGGCTCCAGCTGCCATGGCACAGGCCGTCGGCCGCTGGAACGCGCCTCCCACTTTTCCCCACTGAATTCCCCAGAACGCCGGTCCACCACACAGCGCCGCCCCGCCAAATCGGGGGCGACGAGAGTGAGGCTTACGGGTCCCAAGAGGAGACCTCCGCACCCCGACAGCGGCGAGCCAGGCCCCTTGCAGGGCCTGCCAGTTCGCTGCAGGGCAGGTATCTCCCGACGCTAAGTGGTAGATCTAGCCATCGGCCAGCCATCCACAGAGCCAACCAGCCAGCCCTCAATCGCCAAAGGCGCCGAGGGCCAACCAGCCATCCTAGATATCGTGTGCCAGCCGACCGGACGAGCCGGGCAGCGCAGCGCACAACCTAAGGGGGGTCGACAAACCGCTATGAATCTCCCAGGACCGAGCCGAGGCTACAAGGCTGCTCAAAAGAACACGCAACGGTTGTCATGCAAATAGGAAACACCACAAAAGTACGATACGCCCCGGCATACCACCTGTGCGACAGGGCCGCCCAGCATACTGAGTGCTGTACGACAGCTAATTCAGCCAAAGCACGAGGCCTACCGACACGACGACAAGCCCGCCAGAGCTCAGTAACTTAGAGCAGGCGGCGAATATCGCCTGAAGGAAGGGCCTGCGCAGGCCATAAAAGCCGCCGCAAGAACTACTAGTGCGCCGAGTCAATCCAGCCATACGATGAACACCAAAACGTAACCTACGAGATAATTAATTAATGCTACGAATTAATTATCGCAACCCACTACGCCCGCCTAAGCTGTTTATTGCTTCGGCAGGTTTGATCGCGCTGCTGACAACACTTTAGTGTGCGTCGCTCGCTTTCTCATGAGACGACCGGGACTCAATTTGCATGAGAGTGTGCGCACGAGGTTGTGTGGCGCAAAACATCTTCCGATAAATTATTTTGTATGGGAAATTTTAAAAGTCGACTCACGGCCATATAAGTGAGTTGTCATTTAGCACCACAATTCGTTGGCGTGTATGACCCCACCAGGGCCAAGCACGGTTGCTTATTTTACCTTGGCGTACGCCTCCACCTGCGACCGTTAAAATGAACCGCTTAGAGCCCTAAATGCCCTACGGGGCCCATATTACAACGCATATAACGTATCGTTAGCGCATCGTTAACGTTTAAGCTCATTAAAATTTAGTGGACGAAAACGCGGAATACTTTTCGTAGGTACTAATAAGGCCTTTCGTACCTATTATATTATGCGTGAGTACCCGAAATATAAGGCCCATAATACCTAATAAAGCCTGTCGTACCTATTATATATTATCTTATAAAACTTTCGTACTTACCAGAGTAAATATAAATGCCTGAAATATTATATACCTGAAATATAAGGCCTTTAATATTGAATATAACTTTTCGTACCTGCTATAATATTTTATATTATTTTCGTCCCAATTATATTAACTTTTCGTACTGATTATATAATATTATCAACCAACTTTCGTACTTTATTATATAAAGTTTTCGTATTTATTATGTAATATTTTCAACCAATTTTCGTATTTATTATATAAGGTTTTCGTATTTATTATATAATGCATTATTATATTTTCCGTACCAATTATTTATGTTTTTCGTACTTATTATATAATATATTATTATATTTTCCGTACTAATTATTTATATTTTCGTACTTATTATATAATATATTATTATATTTTCCGTACCAATCATTTATGTTTTTCAGTATTAATTTATATAATATATGATTATATTTTTCGTACTTATTATATAATATGTTACTTATATTTTTCGTACCAATTATACTCTTTTTTCGTATTAATTATATAATATTTTAAACCAACTTTCGTCTTATTATATATAAAACTTTCGTTATTTATTACGTAATATTTTAAACCAACTTTCGCATTTATTATATAAAGTCCTCGTATTTATTATATAATACATTATTATATTTTCCATTAATTATTTACATTTTTCGTACTTATTATATAATACATTATTATATTTTCCGTATCAATTATTTACGTTTTTCGTATTTATTATATAATATGTTATTACATTTTTCGTACCAGTTATACTCGCTTTTCGTACTTATTATATGATATTTTAAACCAACTTTCGCATTTATTATATAAAGCTTTCGTACTTATTATCTAATATTTTATATTGTTTTTCGTTCAATTATTTAACTTTCTCGTACCTTTTATATAATATATTAAATATTAAATTTAACTTTAACTTTAACCTTAATTTTAACCTTAACTTTAACCTTAACTTTAACTTAAATCTTTATTTTCATTTTCATTTTTGTTTTTTTAATTTTTAAAATTTTATATTTAATTTTACTTTTAATTATATTAATTAAAAAAGAATATTTGTTTTCAATATATATATTATTATATTTAAATTAACTTTATTTAAATATATAGTAATTTATAAATAATAAAAAAGTTTTTTTATATAATATTCTTAAACTAATTTTTTCCTCAAATTAAATTATAATTATTATATTTAAATATAAAGAATAATAAAATTAACATGATAAAATTAAAATATAATTTTGATGAAAAGAACTATATAAAGATAAAATTATTACCATATAAATATATAATAATATTATGTATTTTTTTATTTTTCAAATATAAAAATATGAAATATATTTAATTAAAAGAAATTTATATATTTTATCGGAATGTAAAAAAGTGAAAAGTTTATGTTTTATACATTTATAATAATATATATAAAAATTTAATTAAAAAGAAAATTATATAGTATATTTTATAATTGATTGTATTTTTTATAAAAAGTTTTAATAAAATATATATAAAAATATTAATTTCAATTTAATTTAAAATTGTCGGAATATTAAGTGTTAAAAAGCTTATGTTTTGTACTATAATAAGATATATGTAATATATATAAACATACTTTATATAAACAACTTAAAACCTTTTTAATATACAAAATAACCCTCATAACCTACATCTATTTCAACAAAATAACAAATAATATATATATAATTATAGGGTAACCATCTCTTAA
>CADCWW010000043.1:0-20077 GCA_902806505.1 Hypoxylon lienhwacheense | reverse complement strand
CATCCATATAGCATCAATTGAGAGCTTTAAAATGATACCAATTATAAGACTTTTGGAGCAGGTTTGAGCTGGAGATAATTGATTGAAGTTGACGTAGAATTGAGAGGTATTTGAATGTACATATGCGTTTTTTAGCGCTTGTTTTAGCTTTACTACGCGGCAGATTTGACGAACCCATACTGCGCGGCCAGGTTTGCTCTTTATTTATTATTTATATTTTAATATATAAAATAGTTATTTTATTATTACTTAATTATTTATTTATTTTAATTTAAAAGATAGTTTTTTTATTAAGTGTTATGTTATTTCCGATTTCTTTTATAATTAAAGTTATTTTTATTTAAAAAATGGTTATATTTAATGTATAATATTAAATTTAAATTTTATTATATATAATATTTAAATATTTAATATTTAAATAATTAATGATAATTTCGATATTGTTATTTATCCGGAACGAAATTTTATAATATAGAAATTATATAAGAATTTTGGTTAATAAATTTTATATAATATAAAATATTATCACGATTTTATCGAATATTTTATTTATTATAAATAATAATTTATTAACCGGGTATAATTGGGTTTTTAAGGATTTAAATTAGGAATTTGTTTTATTTATGTTTTTATTTTTATTTTTAAAATAAATTTAAATAAAGTGATATATAATAAACATTTTATAAATTATAAATATTTTTATATATTTTATTAATAAGTCTTTTTTCGTTTAATTATTTGTTTTTAAATCGGATTTTTTTACGAGTTTTTAAATTAAAGTGGAAAATATATAAAATAATCTTATTGTTATAAAAAGTGAAATAAATGAAATTAGAAATATTATTATTATTTTTGTTAAACTTTTTTATTTTTAAATGTAATTTTTCTTATTTTCTTTCCGTAATTCTTTTAAATATAATATAATTATTTATAATTATATATTATTTATATTAAATATAATTAGAACTTTTTATAATAATAAATATTTAATTTTATATATTTGAATAATTATTTTTAAATTTAAGAAAATATATTTATTTATGATAAATATAATTATATAAGTGTTAAAATTTATATTATCTGTTATTTTAATTGTATTTATGTTTGTAATTTTTGTTATAATTATTATAATTTCGATGATTAAGTAAACTTTTATATTAATAGTGATTATTATATTAATTTTTATTATATTAATTATTTTTATTATATTAATTATTTCTATTATAATGGTAATTTTTATATATAGTTAAAGTGTTTAAATAATAAGGATAATTGTTTTAATTGGTGTTTTTTTACCTAATATAAGCGGTATTAATTAAGTAAAATTATAGTAATGTGGGTAATTTTAATAATATAAATAATTTTAATAGTTTTAAGTTTATAAATAATTATATTAAAGTTGGTAAAACCGGTACATTTGGTGCGGTTAATAAGATTAAGATTGGCGTTAAACGGTATAAGCTTTTATTAATGATTTTATTATGGTGGGATTGTTATTTATTTTTAAAATAATTATTAAACTTTATTTTTTTATTAAATTTATTGAATAATTATTATAAGTCCGGATAAATTAAATTATAAAGTTAAGTTATTTATTATATATATAAAGATAATCTAATTATTTTTATATTATATATTATTTTTATAATTTAAATAATAATTAAGAAATTAAGAAATAATTTATTTTTATTATATTTATTTTTAATTATTATTTTAAAAATGTTAATAATATTCATTTTAAAAATTTTAATAATATAATTAAAAATAAATTCGAAATTAATAATTATATTTATTTTGGTTAAATTATTTAAATGGGTTATATATTATATTAATATATTATTTTATAATAATTAAAAAAAATTCTTTTATAAAAATTAAATTTTATTTTTATTAATGGTAATTATATAAATTAAATTAATAAATAAGTATATATTATATTAATATATATTATTTTTAATTATTATATAATTATTAAAACTAAAATATATTAAAATATTAAAATAAAAATATTTTATATATTATAATTTTTAGTTTTTTAAATTATTATATTTTGATATAATCGGGGTGGAATTAATATTAAGTAATTGATTCTAAATTTTTATATCAATATTAAAAATTAATATTTAAAATTTTTTATTTTATAATGATATTTTAAAAACGGTTATTAATTTAAAAATATATTATTTAAAATTTTTATTTATATTAATATTATTTATTTTATTTAAATTAAACATATTAAATAAGATTATTATTTCATTGAAATTACAGATAATAAATAAGATTAAAATAAAATCTATTATAATTAATTCTATTTTAAATATTAATAATAATAATGGTAAATTATTAATTAATATTATTAATTTTAAATTTTATATAAAAAAACGGTTTAATTTTAATTTTCGTTTAAATTCCGAATTAAAGTATATATAAAAATCTTTTTAATATTAAAATTAAAAAATTAAAAATTAAGATAATTGGTAAGCTCGGGCATACGCTAATTTAGAGACTAGTAATAAATTAATGAATTAAGTTAAGATATGCTCCGAAAGAACACAATACGCGAAGCACACTCTTATGCTCATAAACAATATGGCGCTAACCTTATGGCTAACGTGTGGCACATACGCTATAACACACGTAATGTAAATTTGCCACCTATCTCCCTTTAAACGAAAAAAAAAACATCTTCGTCTTTAATTATCTTTAATTACAAGGTTACCTGTAATAATACAAATCTATAATATAATATATTAAACTACCAACTAAAATCCTATACTATATCCTCCGATCCGTCCCGAATCATCTTAGATATATTAACTTAAATATTTATCTTTAAAATAACATTAACAGTTTTTTAATCGTCGTCAAAAATATTGTCAAAGATATCGTCAAAGATATTGTTGTTAAAGATATTACTAGATATATCTTTATTTGCATCGTTATCGTCAATATTTGCGTTATCTTTATCCTTATTATCTCTTTTCTTAGTATCCAATAATTCAACATCCATAAAATATTTCTTATTGTAACTTATAACTAGTTCGGTAATGTTTTATATTAATAATAATCTTAAGTATCACTGGTTAAACTCGAAGTTATACCTTTTCCAATACACCATATACTTTAACATTAAATATTTACCTACTTTATTAATACATCGTTTAATAAAATTCTCGATCTTATATAAAATATATTCCTTATTATTATCTTAAACGAAGACTTATTTTAATTTTAATTTATGTTGTAAAAATAAATCTATATTATTTAATATTAAAAACAAATAAATTATTAATATAATGTAATATATTTTTTAATACCGAAGGAAATTAAGTTCGTAAATTAAATCGCTTATTTTCTTAACTATTATAAATGGTTCCGTCTTTTAAGGCAACCATTTTCTCTTAGGTTTTCTTAATAAATTATATCTTTTATATAATTGCAAAAAGATTTCTTATCCAACATTAAATTATAAAAAATTCCTCTTTTTATTGTATTTTATTTTCGCATTTATAACGGTAAATTTAATCGTAATTTTAATTTCTTATTAATAAAATTATTTTTATATCTTAAAATCTATTAATTTTTATAATATCTTAAAAATTAATAATAAAAATCTTAACTTAAATTTTAATATTACCTTATTAAAAAAACGTCCTAATATAAATAACTTTAAATTATTAAAATTATATTAAAAAATTAATATCATTTATATTTATAATATATTAAATTATATTATAATATGGTATTTTAAGGTTATTTCAATATTTTAATTCTTCTATTCATTCAATCTGTTAATTTAAGAATAATAATTAATTAATATAATTAATTGTATATTATACTTCTTTCAAAATATTTGTTAAAATTTGGATATAAATTTCTTATTACGGTTTAATATAATCTTTATAAAACATCCCTAATCGATTATAAAAAATATCCGATACAACATATCTACCTAATTAAATACCTTATATATATTATACCTTAAAATAATTAACAACTTTTTATTGAATTTATATATTATAGTTAATATCAAATTAAGCTCGGAAAATCTTTCCTTTTATTATATAGTTTTAATTATTAATACTTTAGGCAAACCAATAATAAAATCCATAATTATTATATGATATGGTATTATTGGCTTGTCGATTAACTTAAGCTTACTTAATAATTTACATTTATTTGTTTATATTATTTAATATTTGAGATAATGTTTAATATAATCGGTTAACCTTATAATTAATTTTGGTATAATAAAACCATCTAAATGATAAACCATTCTTTTAAATCCAAAATAATATTTATTATTATATATTATCTTAAAAATTATTTATATATATAAATTTAGAATACATAAGCGCCTATGTTTATTATTACTTTATAAATATAATAAATTATTATTTTCGATAATATATTTAAAATTATAAATAGATTTATCGGTTCGGGTTTGTTTTTATAATTTCTTTTGTATTTTAAAAAATTTAATATCGATATCATAACCTAATAGAATATATGTTTTAAATTTATTATCGATCTCGATAATGGCTTCGATTATATACTTGAAATTATCGGTAATATTATTTAATACATTCTTTATCGTTTTTTTCGCTTCGTTTAAATCGTCTTAATCCATTATTATTAATAATTTAAATAATATATTAAATATAAAATTAACTTTATTTAAAATATATTTAATATTTAAGCAATATTATAATAAATAAATCGAGATTAATATTAATTTCTTATTAAATTTAATTAAATTAATTAATTTTATATTTATTTAATTAATTATATTTCGAATAATTTTATAATTTATTAATACCACTACTTTGTTAACATTTAATTGTAGTTGGATCCGGAAATTCTTATATGCTTATATTAAATATATAACCTTAAGTTTAATGGTTTAATATTATTATTTGGCCTTAATTAATATTTTATTAAAGAAAGTTATTAATTAGATTAAATTGATAACGATTTTATTATTGTTTTAAAGATTGTTATTATAGAATACCATTACTCCGTAACCTCTTTCGTACGAAATATTGAATTTAATATATATTATTTGTTAAGGGTTTTAATATGATAAGTAATATGGATTAAATAATTTATTCTATAATATTTAAAAATTTTTTTTTTCTTTATTAGTCGGAGTAAATTTTACATTAATTATTTATTTCTTATGTTTTAACAGAATTTTAAATGGATTTTTATTTTTATAATTTTCTGTAATAAATTGCGTTTTTTTTTATTATAATAGAAATACCTTTTATTAATATTATAGAATAAATTTTTTTAAAAATCTTATTATATTAATATATATTTCTAAAACAAAAAAGATTATCGGTATTTCGATTTTTTTAATTATTACGATATAGTTATCGATTATAGTAATATTGTTACTATCGATAAAAAAATCGAGTAATTTAATAACGAGGTAATTTAAAAAAGACTTTTTAAATTCTAATAATAGATTAATACTCTCGAAATAAGAAAATATTTACTTAAAATATAATAAATATTTTTCGGTAGTTTTAAAAAAAATAATAATATTATTTATATATACCTTAACAAATTGTTTATAAGGTTTTAAAATATAATTTATAAATTGTTAAATAAAGTTGAAGTTGTTATGAAATCTTATAAAAGCGATTTTAAATATTTCGAAATTTTTTAGTAAAATAATTATTATACGATCACGGTATTTGGGTATTACTAGTAATTGGTAGAAGAATTTGGAATAATTAACAATAGATAAATAATTATATTCTTAGATTTTAGTAATAATTATTTTTTAGGTTGGTAATGGATATATATTAAATATTATTATTTTATTTAATATTTGTAAATTTATTATTATTTTACCTTTTCAAATTCCGTTAACTATCCTTTATATAATAAAAATTAGGTACTTAAAAAGTATGGGTTATTTTATGTGATCTATTTTGCCGTTTTCGTATATTTTATCGAATATATTATCGACTACTTTATTATCTTTAATGTTTAAATTATACGGTTTAACTCGGGATCTGATCTGGTTTTACCAGCCCTTTATAAAAAATATTTTTATTATTTCGTCTTCTAATATGTTAACGATTTTTGGTTTATCTTATATTTTATATTTATCCGTAATAGTTTTAATTTGTTAAGAAAATTTAATATATTAATTTTTATTATAAACAAAGATTTTTTTCTTAATTTTAATAAACGATATATTTTCTGATTATTAAGTGTTAAAAGGTTTAAATTTTGGGTTAGTCGGTTTAGGCGGTTTATTATTTACCGGTTTATTTATTTTATTCTTAAGTATTATGTTTTTGGGTGGTCGGTTATTAGTTGGTTTATTAATCTTATCTTTTAGTTTTATATCTTTAAATGGTCGGCTATTAATTGGTCCGTTAATCTTATTGCTTGGTTTTTTATTACCGGATAATCAACCATTATTATTGGTTTTGGTTTTTGTTGTTTTTATTATATCAATTGTTATAAATGTTATATACATATTGGTTATTATTTTATTACCATCTTTTAAAATTTCTAAGAGTTTATTGGTTAAGTCGATGTTTATAGTTGATTAAAAAAGGTTAGGATTATTATCGGAAGTTGTTATTATAATATGTATGAAATTAATTTTTTCTTATATTATGGTTGTGAATCTTTTTTCATAATAATTTTCGATATATTCTAAGCGAATATTACGTTTAATTCTAATTATTTTGTTATTTAAATTTTAGTATAAGATCATTTTAGGGTTATTATAAAAAAAAAGTGCTTCGATATAATTATTGTGTTCGGATACGAATAAATAGTTACGGCGCGACTTTTCGGAATTAAATGCGGGCAAGTTAGTGTAATTAGCGGGGATATATGCTTTTATGTTGGGCGGGATATAAATGTTAGTGTTTGTTTAAATCTATTATCGGATAGGCTTGTTTTTTTTAATAAATATTGCAGGTATTTATATGTTTTGGTATGAACCGATGGTTATTATATTAATGGCGTAATTAAATTTAATTATATACTTTTATAGTTAATTTATATTAAATAATATATTAGGTTCCAGTTTATATATTATTTATATTTTGATATATAAAACGATTATTCTATTATTATTTAATTATTTGTTTATTTTAATTCGGAAGATAATTTTCTTGTAAAGTGTTATATTGTTTCCGATTTTTTTTATAGTTAGAGGTATTTTTATTTAAAAAATGGTTATTTCCGGTACGTAATGTTGGATTTAGGGTTTGCTATATATGATACCTAAATATCCAAAGTTTAAACAATTAGTAGTAATTTTGGTATTGTTGTTTATCCGGAACGAAATTTTATAATATAAAAACTGTACGGGAATTTTGTTTAAAAAATCTCGTATGGTGCGGGGTATTGTTACGATTTTATCGAATATTTTGTTTATTATAAACGATATTTTATTAGCCGGATATGATTAGGTTTTTAGGGGTTTAGGTTAGGAGTTCTTTTTTTTATCTGTTTTTTTATTTTTATTTTTAAGGTAGGTTTGATTAAAGCGATATATAATAAATGTTTTGCGGGTTATAAATGTTTTCGTATATCTTTTATACACAAGGGATCTTATTTTTTTATGTATTTTGTTAACGATTTTTTTTTTGTTTAGTTGTTTGTTTTTGAATTGTATTTTTTTACGAATTTTTAAACCGAAACGGAAAATATATGAAGTAGTTTTGTTGTTACGGGAAGCGAAGTAAGTAAAATTAGGAGTGGTATTATCGTTTTTGTCGGATTTTTTTATTTCTAAATATGATTCTTTTTGTTTTTTTTCTGTAACTTCTTTAAGTATAATATAATTATTTGTAGCTATACGTTGTTTATATTGAATATAATTAGAATTGTTTATAATAATAAATATTTTATTTTATATATTTAAATAATTATTGCCAAATTTAATAAAGCATATTTATTTGCGGTAAATACGATTATATAGGCGTTAAGATTTGTGTTATTTGCCATCTCGACCGTGTTTATGTTCGTAACTTTTATTACGATTACCACAGCTTTAACGATTGGGTAAGCTTTTGCGTTGGTAACGATTGTTATATTGGTTCCGGTTGTATTGATTATTTTTATTATATTAATTATTTTTGTCATATTGGTAACTTCCGTATGCGGTTAAAGTATCCGAGTAACGGGGATAATTGTTCTAGTTGGCGTTTTTTTAGCCGATATAAATAGTATTGATTAGTTAGGGTTGCGGTAATATAAATAATTTTGGCAATATAAGTAATCTTAGTAGTTTTGGGGTTATGGGTGGTTATGTTAGAGTTGGTAAGGTTGGCAAGTTTGGTGTAACTGATAATATTAAGATTGGTATTAAGCGGTATAAGTTTTTATTAATAATTTTATTGCGGTGGGATTGTTATTTGTTTTTGAGATAATTAAGGTAATTATTAAAATTTATCTTTTCCTTAAACTTATTGATTAATTGTTATAGGTTTGGATAAATTAAATTATAAAGTTGATTTATTTGTTGTATATGTGAGGATAAATTAATTATTTTTACGTTATGTATTATTTTTATAATTTAAATAATAATAAGGAAATTAAAAAATAATTTATTTTTATTATATTTGTTTTTAATTATTGTTTTAAAGGTGTTAATAGTGTTAATTTTAAAGATTTTAATAATGTGGTTAAGGGTAAATTTAAGATTGGTGGTTATGGTTATTTTAGTTAAATTATTTAAACGGATTATATATTATATTAATGTATTATCTCGTAATAATTAAGAAAAGGTTTCCTTTAATAATTAAGTTTTTTTTTTATTAGCGGTAGTTATATGGATTGAGTTAATAAATAAATATATATTATGCTAATATATATCATTTTTAATTATTATATAATTGTTAAAGCCGAAATGTGTTGGAATATTTAGATGGAAATATTTTATATGTTGTAATTTTTAATCTTTTAAGTTATTATATTTTAATGTGACCGGGGTGGAATTAGTGTTAAGTGATTATTCTTAGAGTTTTGTGTTAATGTCGAAAATTAATTCTTAAAACTTTTTATTTTGTAATAATGTTTTAAAAGCGGTTGTTAGTTTAAAGGTATATTATTTGGAATCCTTATTTATATTAATATTATTTATTTTATTTAGGTTAAGGATATGGAATGGGGTTATTATTTTATCTAAATTAGGAATAATAAACGGGGTTAGGATAGGATTTATTATAATTGGCTTTATTTTAAATAGTGGTAATGGTAGATTATCAATTAATGTTGTTGATTTTATATTCTATATAAAAGAAGGGTTTGATTTTAATTTTAGTTTAAGGTTCGAGTTAAAGTATAAGTGAAAATTTTCCCGATATTAAAATTGGAGAGTTGAAAATTAAAGTAATTTAAATTAATTAATTTAATTAATACGATGAAGTTACTTTTATTCCTTACCTTTGCCTTTATCTTTATATTATACCTTAAGTTATTAATTGCAAAACTAATTATATGATTAATTATGTAAATATTAAGATATTTTATTTTAATAAAATACCTTAAGCTATTAATTAACTTGTTATAACGTCTTGGTTTACGGTAATACCTTAATTTGCTAAGGTATTTTACCATTATGATTATTCGATTTAGATTAATTCCGCTCTAAAAATTAAAATGTTTATAAGATTTATGGTTGGTTAATAGAAAATTAAGAGCTGTATATAAAATTATTTTATGGTATATTTTCTGCTAGATTTTTAACCAATTGGCTTAATTCTAGCGATTTGGGCTTATTATACTTATTGTTAAATAGGGGTTTAATGTTATCCCTCTTGCCGAATTTATTATAATTAAAAAAAAACCGGTTAAACCTTAATATTCGATTAGATCTTAGTAATTAACCAAACCTTAATAATTAATTGCCATATAATTATCGTTATGGCTATTATGGCGCTTATCGTGACTATTTAATTTGCTTATTAACTTACTCTTTATACTTAGTTTATTTATTTAAAGGTTTATTTCTTTTAAAAGAAAATGTAATTAACCTTTTATATCTTAAATTTAATATCTTAATAGGCTTAAACAATATTCTCCTTTTATCTTTCTCAAAAAGTGGTAATATAATTATTTTTGGTTTGGTTATTGGTATTTTAAGGCAAGGTAGAGCTAAAATTAATGGTAGAATTATAATTAATATTAATAAGGTTACGACTTATCCAAAGATTATACTTAATCGCAACCGTGGCGATAATATTTAAGATTTGGGGTTTGGAATCAATTAATCGATTTGTTTTAATTATATTTATACTTAGTAGATATAAATATTGGTTTGTCGGATTATTATTTTACCTTTATATAAATCAATTATCCATTCCTTTAAATATGGTTTAAAACCTTAATTCCTAAAAACATACCGCATAAATGGTGGTAGGTTTTGGTATTATTTAGTAATATCCTTTAGTAATTAAGTGACGAATATTATTATCTGTTATATAATAGTGTTATTTAATTTTAAAACTTAAAGAAAATTGTTATTCTCATATAAAAATACGGCTATCCGATAATAGTTTTCGATTTTATATTTATTGTATCCCATCAATCATTTTAAGTGGTTTATAAAGTGTACCGGCTTAACTAATAGTGATAGATATAATAAATGGATATAAATAATATTATAAGTAAAATAAATTTTTCTCGAAATTGTTTTTTATTTTGTTAATTAAGATTTATATGGTTATTAAATAAAAGAAAAAAAAGAAAACCAACTTTTTCTTATAAATAAATTATTTAATAAATGGATAAATTATGATAAAAGGTAAAAAATATAATAAATATTGTTATATAAAGTAAACTTAATCAAATAAATAAATATATAACCACAAATAACAATAATTTAATAAACCTAATTAACGTATAAGCTTGGATGAATTGGATAAATATAATATTGTTATAGAGAAAATAGATTTATTTTATTGTATAGGTTAAGAAAATAAACCTTATTTATTGGAAAGGTCGAAAAATTAATAATTTTTAAATCGCGGTTAAGATTATTAAATAATATAAGTAGGATTAATTACGGAATGTGGTACCTAACCAAATGATTAAATTATTACGAAATAATCGGATTATATAAATAAGATAAAAAAAACAAAATTACCAAATAATAAACTTAGACATATGTTAATTTAAAAATTAATAATAGATTAATAAACTAAACTAAGATATGTTCCGAAAGAACACGGTATGTAAAGTACACTTTTATATTTATGGGTAATATAACGTTAGCCTTATGGCTAACGTGTGGCACATACGTTATGGCGCACATGATATGGGTCTGTTAATAATTTAAATTAATTAATTTAATTAATATGATAAAGTTATTTTTATTTTTTATTTTTATTTTTATTTTTATATTATGTTTTAAATTATTAATTATAAAATTAATTATATAATATATTATATAAATAAACTTTAATTTATTAAAATATTTTATTTTAATAAAATATTTTAAGTTATTAATTAATTCGTTATAATATTTTATTTTATAATAATATTTTAATTTATTAAGATATTTTATTATTTTAATTATTCGATTTGGGTTAATTTTATTTTAAGGATTAAAATATTTATAAGATTTATAATTAATTAATAAGAGATTAAAGGTTATATATAAAGTTATTTTATGATATATTTTCTGTTAGATTTTTAATTAATTAGTTTAATTTTAATATTTTAAGTTTGTTTTATTTGTTATTAAATAAAGATTTAATAATATTTTTTTATCGAATTTATTGTAATTAAAAAAAAGATTTTAATGGCTTAAATTTTAATATTCGGTTTAATTTTAATAATTAACCAAATTTTAATAATTAATTCTTGTGTAATTATTATTATAATTATTATAGCATTTATTATAATTATTTAATTTGTCACGGTTTTCGACGGTAAATCAGGGAGAACAGTCACGTGACTAAGATGGAGTTACGTAACTTATAAAATATGGTATATATATTTGCAATTAAAGGTATATACCTTTAACAAATATATACTTAAGGTAAAATATATATATGGATAAAAATAAAGAAAGGTTTATATGTAAGCAGGGGTGCTATTTAAATATTTAAATTTATAAGATTGTAAATCTTCTTTTTTTTTTTTTTTTCCTTAACTTTATTATTTTTATTAATTCTTCAAATAAATAAACTTTTATATTTATTATCCGGATATATCTTATAATAATAATAAAATTTTTATATATTATATTATAGAAATAACCTTAATTAATCCAAACCATTAATTCCCAATTAATATCCTATTATAAATATTGATTATAATTATTCCGAAAAAAAAACGAATAAATTCCGAATTAAACGATATTATATATTAATTTTAATATTTTAATAAAGTAATATATTAATTTTACCTTAGGTAATATAGGGCGATATATTTATTATAATAAATAACTCCGTTATTATAAAACCGGCAAATAATATAAATTTATAAATATATAAAAAATACACCAAAAAGATAATACTTACCGGATTTATACAAAAGAAAATATTGGATTTGATCCGTTATAATCTCGTAATTTTAATATATAAAATTAAAAAAGGATAAACGAAAAAACGAATGGGAATTACCATCTTTATTAAATTTATTATTAAAAATTTATAAAAAATTATTAATAAATATAAAATAGTAGATTATTACCGAGGATTATATTATTCCGTAAATAATAAAATATATAACCGATTATAAGAAATTATTTAAAAATAATTAAAAAATACCATATTTAAAAGAATGGTTTTTTTTTAAATATTTATCACGAAAAGAAAAAGCCAATTCCTTTTTATTATAGGAATAATCCTAATATATAATATATATAATAAATTAACCAAATTATTTAAAAAATAATCTTTAATATATTAAGAATGGGGAATAATTTCTATAACCTTAGTAATTTACCTAATTATTTTAGAAAACCAATTATAATTATTATTAAAAACTAGAACTTATTTAAAAATACTTGCCAAATATATAACGTTCGGATATAATATCGTTTAAAAAATTTATAAATAATAAAAAAAAGCCAACTTATCCCAAACTTAAGAATTTAATCAATTACGAAAATAATTAAAAACTAAAAATAATATTACCCCCGATAATATTAATAAAAAACGTTTAATAAAATAAATAAATTCTTCTATCTTTAAAAATAAGGAAAAAAGAGATAAAGTTAAGTTTAAATATTAATATATATTATTAAAAAATAAATTAATAAGAAATATTAACCATTTTTAAAATAAGTAAAAATATATTATATATATTATTAAATAAATAAATAGAATTATTACCAAAACCTTAATTCCTTTTATTATATAAAATAATAGACCGCCAATATTATCCATTATGGATTAAGTTCTAAAATATTTAAAAGAATAATATAAAGATTTTAATATATACGAAAAAGTCCGTAAAGATTTCCGAAACTTAAAAATAAATATAAAAAGATTTTTTATAACTTTTAAAAATAAATTTATAAAATTGGCCGGATAAACTAAAGTTACTTAAAATAATTATAAACGCAAAATATTTAATAAATTATTTTAAAAATTAAATAAATAAAATATTAATTAATATTATAACCCGTTATATAACTTTTTATTATTCTACACTTATATATAAAAACACAACCATTAATAATCGAAGAATTTTATTTTTTATTAAAAGAAAGAAATAAAAAAAAATAAAAATACGAAAGGTAAAAAAAAAAAAAAGAAAAAAACCACCGGAAGTATAAAACCCGGGAAGGATTTTTCCGAACCATAATAACCCGTTATATATTATAAAATCGTTATAACAAGCATAACTATAAATAAAACCGTAATATATTAATATTTTAACTTTGAATAAACCTCGTAACTTATTAAAACCGGATAATATTTTATTTATTATAAAAAAAGATACCGAAATAAAGATTATACGATGAAAGGAAAATACAAAACCTTATAAATAAAACCGATAATAAGTTAATTATAAAAAAAAATTAAGGTAAAATGTCACGGGGTGTGTCCGGATGGTAGGCGCAGGGGTTTATTTATCCGAGGAACTGGTAAAAATAACAAAATTAGGGAAAAAAGAAAAGAAAAGAGGATTTACAATCCTGCAGGTTTAGGTGTTTAAATAGCACCCCTGCCTGCGCACAGACCTTTCCTCATCCCTGCCTGTATACGTACCTTACCTTGGGGTATGTACCTGTCAAAAGTACGTACCTCCAGCTGCAAGTATACGTACCATACCTTGCAGGTCACGTGACTCAATCCCAGTCACGTGACTGCTCTCCCTGTTTTACCGTCTAAAACCGTGACATAAAAGAAGAATTTTAGAAAAATTAAACTTTTATCTTAAAGAAATAATAATAACGGTATTAAAAAAAAATAATTAAAATATATTAATAAAATTTTTATCCAAATAATTAAGAAAATATCCGTTCTTAATTAAATATATTTTAATTAATAATAAAAATTTTATAATTACTAATATTTTTACCGATATAAAAATTAAAACTTATATATTAATTAACGTAAATTTTATTAATAAATTAATTAATAAATTACAAGTTTAAATTATAACCGGATTATTTCTTATTCTTATTTCCGGATATAACAGAAAAAAATCCTAAAAAATAAATACTATTATAAATACCTAATTAAAATTATATAATAAAAATATAAAAGAAATATATTTTTTTATATTCCTTATAAAATACGATATAATTTTAAAAAAGAAATTTTTTAAACAATACAATATCTTAATTAATATAAAACGGAAAAAATTATAATTTCCCGAAAAATAAGAACTAAAAAAAAAATATTAAAAACACCTTTCCGAGATATTAAAAAAACACCCAGAATTATTACGGATCCTAAAAAAACCCTAAAGGAAATAGGTTTAATTTTAAAATCCGGTAATATATCATAATAATATCTAAAAAAGTATATAGAAGATAAATCGAGCTTTAAGAAGAATATTATAATTTGGATTTATAAAAGAAGAATTAAAAAAATAATAAAAAGAGGAGAAATTATATAAAAAAAAAAAGGAAAAGGAATATTTATATCGGGATGGATAAGGTAAATATTAATTAAAACGGGATAATCTAAATTGGTACTAATAGCGATTTATCGATATAACCATAATAAAAACTATGGAATTTTATAACATTTTAACTAACGTTAAAATTAAAAAAAAAATAAGGATAATTATTATTTAAACCTTAAAAAAATAAATCGATAAATTATTAATCGAAAAAGATCCCGATAATATTATACCCAATAATAATAAAAAATTAAAAAAATTAATAATAAAAATATTACCAAAATAATATTATAAATATTTGGATATATTTAATAAGACAATATTAGATAAATTATTACTTTATCGATTTAAAATAGATTATTATATATTTTTAAAAAAAAGACCCGACCAATTAAGATATAGCTTATTATATAAATTGATAATCGAAAAGTTAGAAACTTATCGAACATATATCATAAAAAATTTAAAAAAAGATTTTATTAAATTATTAATTATATTATAAATAACCTCGATTTTATTTATAAAAAAATTAAATAGAACCTTTAGATTTTATATAAATTATTAAAAACTAAATATTATTATACGAAAAAATCAATACCCATTACTTTTAATAAAAAAAATATTAACTAAAATTTTTAAAGCTAAAATTTTCACGAAAATTAATATTAAATAAACCTTTTATTATATACATATAATAACAAGAAATAAAGATTATATTACCTTTAAAATATAATACGGAACATTTTAATATAAAATATTACCCTTCGGACTAATCGTAAAACCTTTTATATTTTAATATTTTATTAATAATATATTAAAAAACTATTTCGACGATTTTTATACAACATATATCGATAATATATTAATTTATTCTAAATTAATAGAAAATTATAAAGATTATATAAGAAAAGTATTATAAAAATTATATAAAATAAGATTACAAATAAATATTACAAAATATAAATTTTATATAATAAAAACCAAATTTCTAAAATTTATTATAAAAAAAAATAAAATAAAAATTAATCCGAAAAAAATAAAGGTTATAATTAATTAATTTGTACCTTAAAAGGACGGAAAAATAATACTTAAAAAGATAAAATCCTTTATAAAATTCTATAATTTCTATTAAAAGTTCATTAAAAAATTCGGCCGAATAATTAAACCTTTAATAAAATTAATAAGATTTTAAATAAACCTAACCTAAACCATATAATACCAAAAGGTATTTATAAAATTAAAAACATAATTAACCTCCGCCCTATTATTGGCCCATTTTTTATTTAACTCTAAAACCCGCATCAAAATAAACACATCGGATAGAATGGCTATAAAGATATTATCGCAACATACCTTTCCGGAAAAACTTTAGCATTTAATAACGTTCTACTCCGAAACCTTATACAATACAAAGTTAAATTATGCCATTTATAATAAAAAAATATTAATTGTGATAAAGATATTAGCCTATTAATATATAAAACTAATAAAACTATAAAAAAATAAATCTTTTACCATTATTATAAATTATTAAATATTATAATATTTTAATATAAAAAAAATCTTAAATCTATAATAGATAAAATAGGTAAAAATCCTGCCATAATATAACTTCGAAATCACCTACCGACCGGGATTTAAAAATATAATTCCCGATATACTATCCCGATTATATAAAGAATTAAAAAATTAAAAAAAAAAACGAAATACCTAATATACCATGGCTTTATTTAAACCAATTTAAACTATAATAAATATTATAAAGATATAAAATACCTTTATCCTTAAAATATTAAAAGTTATATTAATTAACAAAATCCTAAATATTAATCGAGAAAAAAAAAATTTATAAAAATATAAAAAAAAAGTCAAAGATTTAAAAAAATTATATTAAAATCTGCTAAAAAACCTTATAACTTATAAAAAAAAATTATAGTCCCAAATAAAAATCATTTACAAACTAGAATAATAGAAGAGGCATATAATCATATAATAACCATATATTTTAAAAAAAACAAATCCCACCACCTAATAATATAACATTATTAATAGCCAAAATTATATAAATATATAAATCGATATATAAATAATTATACCTATCAATCGATTAAAATATCTAAAAATAAAACGCCCAGATTATTATCCTTTTTACCTATTTTAAAAGGAATATAAGAATATTTGATTATAAATTTTAAATCTATACTAAAAAATAAAAACGGATATAATAACATATTCGTTATTATAAATAGATTTTTAAAGATAATTTGGTTTATACCATATAAAAAAACCGCAATTATCCAAAACACAGCTTAAATATATTATAATAAACCTTATCGAATTATAAGATACCCTACCTTCATAATAAATAATTAAAAACCATAATTCATATCTAACTTCGTAAATAAACTATTTAAGATTTTCGGAACCAAATAAGAATTTATTACAATAAATTATAAATAAATAATAAAATAAACCGAAATGATAAATAAATATTTAAATTAATATTTATAACCATTCGTAAATCATTTTTAAAATAATTAATTTCGAATATTACCTATTATAAACTCCGTATAAAATAAATTACCTTAGAAATCCTTTGGAAAGATTACGCCACATAAAATATTAATAAGAAAGTTAATGAAAATTTCTTTCGATTAAGAGGCTAAAACAAAGGACTTCTTTAAACTCATACCAAAAAAGAAAATATCATAATAAAAAATATAAAGATTTATAAAACTAATAAAAGAATAATATAATTACATTAGAAAGAAAAAAAAACAAACGTAAAAGATTTAGAAACAGTAAATTAACTAGCATTAATAAATGCTAAATTTTGATATAAGAAATCGCATATTTATTCTTACCAAATTAGGATTAAAAACAAACTAACCTAATAACAAACTAAATTTACTAATAATTCCGATTTCGTATAAAATTATTAAATAATATAAAACAAAACCGAATATATATAAACTAAAATTTTTTTATATTTAGAAAAGATAAATATAATTTAACGTAAAAAAATTAAAAAAAGATCTAAACAATTTAATTTTAAAATAAAAACCAAAAAACCCGGAAAATAAAATTATAAATCCTAACTTAAAAGAATTAGAATAAGAAATAAAAAAGATGTTCTTCTTTTAACTATATTATAAAAAATTATAATATCAAATATCCTAAGAAAATTACGACCCGGATCCCAAATAATACCCGGCAAGTAACTTTAAAAACGTTATAAAAAAACCCATAATATATTATAAAATTAATCTTAAAATAATCGGACCACTAAAAAAATTAGAAACTTAGTTAAAAATAACGAAAAGAAATAAATTTAACCCTTCGTATAAAAAAAATAATATATTATTAACATCTTAAAATATTCGGAAAAAAATTTTACAAAAATAATCTAGGCTAATAATAAGACTCGGAACAAATCTTCCGGAAGAAAAGGGTTATTACAATTTTCGACGATAAATTAAAAAGAGTAATTACGTGATTAAGATCGAGTTACGTAACCTATAAGATATAATATATATACTTACAATTGGAGATACGTACTTTTAATAAATATATATCTAAAATAAAATATATATATAAACAAAAATAAAAAAAGATTTATATATAAATAAGGATATTATTTAAACACTTAAACTTATAAGATTATAAATCCTCTTTTCTTTTCTTTTTTCCCTAACTTTATTATTTTTACCAATTCCTCGGATAAATAAACCCCTACGCCTACCATCCAAACACACCCCGTAACATAATTTATTTATTAATTTATTATTTATATTTAGTTTATTTATTTCAAAACTTATTTTTTTTAAAAGAAAATATAATTAATCTTTTAAATTTTAAATTTAATATATTAATAAACTTAAATAATATCCTTTTTTTATTTTTTTTAAAAAATAATATTATAATTGTTTTTAATTTGATTATTAATGTTATGGGATAAGGTAAAATTAAAATTAATATTGGAATTATAATTAATATTAATAAAATTATGATTTTTTTAAAAATTATATTTAATTGTAATTATAATAACAATATTCGGGATTTAAGGTTTAAAATTAATTAATTTATTTATTCTAATTATATTTATATTTAATAAATATAAATATTAATTTATTAGATTATTATTTTACCTTTATATAAATTAATTACTTATTTCTTTAAATATAATTTAAGATTTTAATTCTTAAGAATATATTATGTAAATAATGGTGGGTTTTAATATTATTTAATAATATCTTTTAATAATTAAATAATAAATATTATTATTTATTATATAATAATATTATTTAATTTTAAAATTTAAAGAAAATTGTTATTTTCATATAAAAATATAATTATTTGATAATAATTTTCAATTTTATATTTATTAAGTTGTTTTATTGATTATTTTAAATGGTTTATAAAATATATCGATTTAATTAATAATAATAAATGTAATAAATATAAATAAAATATTGTAGATAAAATAAATGTTTTTTAATTGTTTTTTATTTATTAATTAAAATGTGTATAATTATTAAATAAAAAAAAGAAAAAAAATTAACTTTTTTTTATAAATAAATTATTTAATAAATAAATTATAATAAAAAATAAAAAATATAAAAAGTATTATTATAAAAAATAAATTTAATTAAATAAATATAATATCGAATAATAATAATTTAATAAGTTTAATTAATATATAAATTTAAATAAATTAAATAAATATAATATTATTATAAAGAAAATAAAGTTATTTTATTATATAAGTTAAAAAAGTAGATTTTATTTAGTAAAAAAATTAAAAGATTAATGGTTTTTAAATTATAATTAAAGTTATTAAATAATATAAATAGGATTAATTATAAAATATAATATTTAATTAAATGATTAAATTATTATAAAATAATTAAATTATATAAATAAAATAGGAAAAATAAAATTATTAAATAATAAGTTTAAATTATAATGATATAAATTAAATTAAAATAAAATAATAAATTAAATTAAA
>CADCWW010000042.1:0-17155 GCA_902806505.1 Hypoxylon lienhwacheense | reverse complement strand
TATATATATAAACAAAGATGAAGAAAAGTTTATACGTAAATAAAAATGTTATTTAAACATTTAAACCTATAAAATTATAAATCTTTTTTTCTTTTCTTTTTTCTTTAATTTTATTATTTTTATTAATTTTTTAAATAAATAAATCTTTACGTTTATTATTTAAATATATCCCGTAATAATAATAAAACTTTTTATATATTATATTATAAAAACGATTTTAATTAATTTAAATAATTAATTTTTAATTAATATTTTATTATAGATATAAATTATAATTATTCCAAAAAAAAACAAATAAATTCTAAATTAAATAATATCATATATTAATTTCAATATTTTTTATAAAATAACATATCGATTATTCTAAAAAAGTTTTAAGACAATATGTTTATTACAATAAATAACTCCATAACCATAAAACCAACAAACGATATAAATTTACAAACGCACAAAAAATATACTAAAAAAATAATACCTACCGGAATTATATAAAAAAAAATAACGGATTAAACCTATTATAACCTTCCGATTTTAATATATAAAATTGAAAAGAAATAAGTAAAAGAACAAATAAAAACTATTATTATTATTAAACCTATTATAGAAAATTTATAAGAATTTCTTAAAAAATATAAAATAATGGATTATTACTATAAATTATATTATCTTATAAATAATAAAATATATAATTAATTATAAGAAATTATCTAAAAATAATCAAAGAATATTATATCTAATAGAATGGGTTTTTTTGGATGTTTATTATTAAAGGAAGGAGCCGATTCTTTTTTATTACAAATATAATCTTAATATATAATATATATGATGAATTAATTAAATCATTTAAAGGACAATTAATTATATATTAAAAATGGGGAATAGTTTTTATAATATTAATAGTTTACCTGATTATTTTAGAAGATTAATTATAGTTATTGTTGGAAGTTAAAACCTATTTGAAAATATTTATTAAATATATAACATTTAAGAAAAATATTACCTAAATAATTTATAAACAATGGAAAAAGTTAATCTATTTTAGGCTTAAAAATTTAATTAATTATAAAAATAATTTAAGATTAAAAATAATGACACCTTTGATAATATTAATAAAAAACGTTTAATAAAATAAATAGATTTTCCTATTTTTAAAAATAAAGAAAAAAAAATAAAATTAAATTTAAATATTAGTACATATTATTAGAAAATAAATTAATAAAAAATGTTAACCATTTCCGAAACAAACGAAAATATATTACATATATTATTAGACGAATAGATGGAGTTGTTGTCAAAATTTTAATTCTTTTTATTATATAAGATAACGAATTATTAATATTATTTATTATAGATTAAATTTTGAAGTATTTAAAAGAATAGTATAAAAATTTTAACACCTATAAAAAAACTTATAAAGATTTTTAAGATTTAAAGATGGATATAAAAAAATCTTTTATAATTTTTAAAAATAAATTTATGAAATTAGCCGGATAAATTAAAATTGTTTAAAATAATTATAAATACAAAATATTTAATACATTACTATAAAAATTAAATAAGTAAAATATTAATTAATATTATAATTTATTATATAATTTTTTATTATTTTATATTTATATATAAAAATATAATTATTAATAATTAAAGAATTTTATTTTTTGCTAAAAAAAAAAAATAAAAGAAGGAAAAGATATAAAAAGTAAAAAAGAAAAGAAGAAAGGGATTATTAAAAATATAAAACCTAAGAAAAATCTTTCTAAATTATAATAATTTATTATATATTATAGGATTATTATGGTAAGTATAATTATAAATAAGATTATAATATATTAATATCTTAATTCCGAATAAATTTTATAATTTATTAAAGCCGGATAATATTTTATTTATTATAAAAAGAAATATCGAAATAAAAATTATATAATAAAAAAAAATATAAAATTTTATAGGTAAAACCGGCAATAAATTAATTATAAAAAAAAGTTAAAATAAAAAAAAAACCTTAAAAAGATTAGACTTTTATTTTGAAGAAATAATAATAATAATATTAGAAAGAAATAATTAAAATATACTAATAAGTTTTTTATTTAAATAATTAAAAGGATATTTATTCTTAATTAAATATATTTTAATTAATAATAAAAATTCTATAATTATTAATATTTTTATCGATATAAAAGCCAAAACTTATATATTAATTAATATAAATTTTATTAATAAATTAATTAATAAATTATAAATCTAAATCACAACCGGATTATCTTTTATTCCCATTTCTAAATATAATAGAAAAAATTCTTAAAAAATAAATATTATTATAAATATTTAATTAAAATTATATAATAAAAATATAAAAAAAATATATTTCTTTATATTCTTTATAAAATACAATATAATTTTAGGAAAGAAATTCTTTAAATAATATAATATTTTGGTAAATATAAAATAAAAGAAATTATAATTTTCTAGAAAGTAAGAATTAAAAAAAGAAATATCGAAAAAATCTTTTAAAATATTAAAAAAATACCTAAAATTATTATAAATCTTAAAAAAACCCCAAAAGAAATAAATCCGATTTTAAAATTTTATAATATAATATAATAATATTTAAAAAAAATATATAAAAAATAAACTAAATTTTAAAAAAAGTATTATAATTTAGATTTATAAAAAAAAAATTTAAAAAAATAATAAAAAAAAATTTATATAAAAAAAAAAGAAGAAAAATATTTATATCGGAATAAATAAAACAAATATTAATTAAAATAAAATAATTTAAATTGGTATTAATAATAATTCATTAATATAACCGTAATGAAAACTATGGAATTTTATAGTATTCTAACCAATATTAAAACTAAAAAAGAAATAAAGATAACTATTATCTAAATTTTAAAAAAATAAATTAATAAACTATTAATCGAAAAAAACCCTAATAATACCATACCTAACAACAACAAAAAATTAAAAAAACTAATAATAAAAATATTACCGAAATAACACCACAAACATTTAAACATATTTAATAAGACGGCATTAGATAAATTACTACCCCATCAACCTAAAATAAACCATTATATATTCTTAGAAAAAAGCCTAACCAATTAAAATATAACCCATTATATAAACTAATAATTAAAAAATTAAAAACTTATTAAATATATATTATAAAAAATCTAAAAAAAGATTTTATCAAACTATCAATTATATCATAAATAATCCCAATCTTATTTATAAAAAAATCAAATAGAACTTTTAGATTTTACATAAATTATTAAAAATTAAATACTATTATATAAAAAGATTAATACCTATTACCTTTAATAAAAAAAATATTAATTAAAATCTTTAAAACCAAAATTTTCATAAAAATCAATATTAAATAAATCTTTTATTATATATATATGGCGATAAGAAATAAAGATTATATTATTTTTAAAATATAATATAGAATATTCTGATATAAAATATTATCTTTTAGATTAACTATAAAACCTTCTATATTTTAATATTTTATTAATAATATATTAAAAGATTATCTTAATAATTTCTATATAATATATATCGATAATATATTAATTTATTCTAAATTAATAGAAAATTATAAAGATTATATAAAAAAATATTATAGAAATTATATAAGATAGGATTGTAAATAAATATTATAAAATATAAATTATATAATAAATACCAAATTTTTAAGATTTATTATAAAAAAAGATAAAGTAAAGGTTAATCCGAAAAAAATAAAAATAATAATTGATTAACTTATATTTTAAAAAGACGGAAAAATAATATTTAAAAAAATAAAATCCTTTATAAGATTTTATAATTTTTATTAAAAATTTATTAAAAAATTTGGCTAAATAATTAAACCTTTAATAAAATTAATAAGGTCTTAAATAGATCTAATTTAGACCATATAATGTTAAAAGATATTCACAAAATTAAAAATATAATTAATTTCTGCCTTATTATTAACTTACTTTTTATTTAATTTTAAAATTTGTATCGAAATAAATATATCGGATGGAATGATTATAAAGATATTATTATAATATATTTTTCTGGAAAAACTTTGATACTTAATAATATTTTATTCTAAAATTTTATATAATATAAAATTAAATTATACCATTTATAATAAAAAAATATTAATTATAATAAAAATATTAATTTATTAATATATAAAACTAATAAGATTATAAAAAAATAATCTTTTTATCATTATCATAAATTATTAAACGTTATAATATTTTAATATAAAAAAAGTTTTAAATTTATAATAAACCGGATAAATAAAAATCTTATTATAATATAACTTTGAGATTACCTACCAACCGGGATCCAAAAATATAATTCCTAATATATTATTTTAACCATATAAAGAATTAAAGAATTAAAAAGAAAAATAAAATATTTAATATATTATAATTTTATTTAAATTAACTTAAATTATAATAAATATTATAAAAATAACGTACCGACCATATCAACCGCTCAACCCACCTCAACCGCTCACAATATTAACTTTTCATACCTATTATTTTTAAAAATTGATAACTTTACCAATTTAGATCCAATACTTCTACAATTTAAATATATACTTTATTATTATTAAATAAAGATAATATAAAATTAGAAAAATTATTCGGACTAACCTCGGCCCGATACAACTATTCAAAATTAAATTATATATAAAACGGACTTAATAACTTTTAAAATTCATAACACCACAAATTCAACTCCATTTCTTTTAAAGTTTTAATTATAAATAAATAAATAACTAATATATTTAATATAAAAATCGAAAAATTCAAACCTTTTCTATTAAAAAGTTATTTAATTTTAAAGTTCAAAACCGAAACTTATTTATTTTTCGATAAAATATTTTTTTCAATTTTTTATATAATATACTATTCTTTAATTATCTTATATTTAAAATTTAAAATTCATTAAATTTAATTTAATTAAATTGTTAAATTTTAAAAATAAGTTTTTTTAAATTTTAATATGGAGAAATTCCATTTTAACCAAATTACATAATAACATTATTATCTCATATAATTTAATCCAAAATTTTTATATTAAATTAAAAAAAATATTTTAATATTTATTATTTTATTTTTAATATAAATTTAAAATTTAAACTTTATATTATTTAATTTAGTTAAGATATAAAGGTTTGAAAGTTTAAATTTTAAAAATTAAAAGTTTATCTTTTATCATATACATCGGACCGAAATTAAGCCAAATAATTTTCATATTTTTATACTATATTAAACTATTACCTATAAAAGGTATATTAAAATTGTAAAAGTATTGGATATAAATTGGTAAAGTTATTAATTTTTAAAGATAATAGGTATATAAAGTTAATATTGCGAGTGGCTAAGGTAGGTTAAGCGGTTAACATGGTCGGTACGTTATAGGATATTCTTATCCTTAAAATATTAAAGATTATATTAATTGATAAAATTTTAAATATTAATCGAAGAAAAGAAAGCTTATAAAAATATAAGAAAAAAATTAAAAACCTAAAAAAGCCACATTAAAATCTATTAGAAAACCTTATAATTTATAAGGGAAAAATTATAGTCCTAAATAAAGATTATTTATAAATTAAGATAATAGAAGAGATATATAACCATATAATAACCATATACCCTAGAAGAAACAAATCTTACCATTTAATAATATAACACTATTAATGGCCAAAATTATATAGATATATAAACCAATATATAAATAATTATACCTATTAATCGGCTAAAATATTTAAAGATAAAATATCTGGATTATTATTTTCTTTATTTATTTTAAAAAGAATATAAGAATATTTGGTTATAGATTTTAAATCCATATTAAAAAATAAAAATAAATATAATAATATATTCATTATCATAAATAAATTTTCGAAGATAATTTAATCTATACTATACAAAAAAACCACAAATACCTAAAATGTAACTTAAATATATTATAATAGATTTTATTAAATTATGGGATACCCTACCTCTGTCACGGTTTTCGACGGTAGAGCAGGGAGAGCAGTTATGTGATTAGGATGGAGTCATGTGATCTGTAAGGTATGGTATGTATATTTGTAGCCGGAAATACATACCTTTAATAAGTATGTATCCTAGGGTAAGGTATGTATACGGGTAAGGATGAGGAAAGGTTTGTGCGTAGGTAGGGGTGTTATTTAAATATCCAAATTTGTAGGATTATAGATTTTCTTTTTTTTTTTTTCTTTAGTTTTGTTGTTTTTACTAATTTTTTAGATAAATAAACCTTTGTGTTTATTATTCGGATATATTTTATGATAATAATAAAGTTTTTTATATATTATGTTATAGAAATGATCTTAATTAATTTAAATAATTAATTTTCGATTAATATTTTATTATAAATATAGATTATGATTATTCCGAAAAAAAGACGAATAGATTCCGAATTAAACGATATTATATATTGATTTTAATATTTTTGGTAAAATAATATATTGACTATATTAAAAGAGTTATAAGGTGATATATTTATTATAATAAATAATTTTATAGCTATAAAGTTGGCAAATAATATAAATTTATAGGTATATGGAGAATATGTCAAGAAGATAATATCTGTTGGGATTATACGAAAAAAAAAATCGGATTAAATCTGCTATTATTTTTTAATTTTAATATATAAGATTAAAAAAGAATAGGTAAAAAAACGAATGGGAATTATTATTACTATTAAACTTATTATAGAAAATTTATAAAAACTTTTTGAGAAATGTGGAATGGTAAATTATTACCGTAAATTTATTATCCTATAAATAATAAAATATATAATTGATTATAGAAAATTATCCGAAAATAGCCGAAAAGTGTTATATCCGATAAAATGGTTTCTTTTTAAATACCCACCATTAAAGGGAAGAATCAATTCTTTTTTAATATAAAAATAACTTTAATATATAACATATATAATAAATTAATTAAATTATCCGAGGGATAATTAATTATATATTAAGAATGGGGAATAATTTTTATGGTTTTAATAATTTATTTATTTATTTTAAAAAATTAGTTATAATTATTATTAAAAGTCAAAACTTATTTAAAGATATTTACCGAATATGTGACGTTCGGGTAAAATATTACCCAAATAATTTATAAATAATGGGAGGAAGTTAATTTATTTTAGGTTTAGAAATTTAATTAATTATAAAAATAATTTAAAATTAAAAGTAATAACGTTTTTAATAATATTAATAAAAAATGTTTAATAAAATAAATAAATTTTTTTATCTTTAAAAATGAGGAAAAAGGAGATAAAGTTAAGTTTAAGTATTGGTATATGTTATTAAAAAATAAATTAACGGAAAATGTTAATTATTTCCGAAACAAATAAAAATATATTGTATATATTATTAAACGAATGGGTGGAATTATCGTTAAAATTTTGATTCTTTTTATTATATAAGATAATGGACTATCGATATTATTTATTATAGATTAAATTCTAAAATATTTAAAAGAATAATATAAAGATTTTAACGTTTATAAAAAAACTTGTAAAAATTTCCGAGATTTAAAGATAGATATAAAAGAATCCTTTATAATTTTTAAAAATAAATTTATAAAATTGGTAGGATAAGTTAAAGTTGTTTAAAATAATTATAAATACGAAATATTTAATAAGTTGCCGTAAAGATTAAATGAATAAAATGTTAATTAATATCATAATCTATTATACGATTTTTTATTATTTTATATTTATATATAAAAATATAACCACTAATAATTAAAGAATTTTATTTTTTGCCAGAAAAAGGAAATAAAGGAAGGAAAAGATATAAAAAATAGGAAAAAAGGGAAAAAAAGGACTATCGGAAGTATAAAATCTGGGAAGGATTTTTCCAAACCATGATAATCTATTATATATTATGGGATCGTCACAATAGATATAATTATAAACGAAATTATAATATATTAATGTTTTAATTCCAAATAAATTTTATAATTTATTAAAATCGGATAATATTTTATTTATTATAAGAAGGGATATTAAGGTAAAGATTATATAATGAAAGGAGAATATAAGGTTTTATAGGTAAAATTAACAATAAATTAATTATAAAAAAAAATTAAAATAAAAGAAAAATTTTAGGAAAATTAGATTTTTATTTTAAGGAAATAATGGTAACAATATTAAAAAGAAGTAATTAAAATATATTAACGGATTTTTTATTTAAATAATTAGGAAGGTATTTATTTTTGGTTAAATATATTTTAATTAATAATAAAAATTCTTTAATTATTAATATCTTTACCGATATGGGAGCCGAAACTTATATATTAATTAATATAAGCCTTATTAATAAATTAATTGATAAATTGTAGGTCCGAACTATAATTGGATTATCTCTTATTCTTATCTTTAAATATGATAAAAAAGGATCCTAAAAGATAAATATTATTATAAGTGTTTAATTAAAATTATATAATAAAGATATAAAGGAGGTATATTTTTTTATATTTTTTATAAAATACGATATAATTTTGGGAAAAAAATTCTTTAAATAATATGATATTTTAGTTAATATAAAATAGAAAAAATTATGGTTTCTCGAAAAATGGGAACCAAAAAGAGAAATATTGGAAAGATTTTTTAAAATATTAAAGAAGTATTTAAAATTATTATAAACTTTAAAAAAACTTTAAAAAAAATAAATCTGATTTTAAAATCCTATAATATATCATAAAGATATATAAGAAAATATATAAAAAATAAACCGAATTTTAAGAAGAGTATCCTAATTTAAATTTATAAAGGAAAAATTGAAAGAATAATAAGAAGAGGAAAAGTTATATAAAAAAAAAAAAGAGGAGGAATATTCTTATCAAAACGGATAAAATAAATATCGATTAGGATGGAATAATTTAAATTGGTATTAACAACGACCCATCGATATAGCCGTAATAGGAGCTATGGAATTTTATAACATTTTAGTTAATATTAAAATTAAAAAAAAATAGGGGTAATTATTATCCAAACTTTAGAAGAATAAATCGATAAATTGTTAATTAAAAAAAATCTTAATAACATCATATCCAATAATGACGAAAAATTAAAAAAATTGGTAATGAAAGTATTATTAAAATAATATTATAAATATTTAGATATATTTAGTAAGGTAGTATTAAATAAGTTACTATTTTACCAATCTAAAATAGATTATTATATATTTTTAAAAAAAAATCCGATTAATTAGGATATAACCTATTATATAAATTAATAGTTAAAAAGTTAGAAATTTATTAAATATATATTATAGAAAATCTGAAAAAGGGTTTTATCGAATTATTAATTATATTATAAATAATTTTAATTTTATTTGTGAGAAAGTTAAATAAAGTCTTTAAATTTTGTGTGGATTATTAAAGGCTGAATGTTATTATATGAAAAGATTAATATTTGTTATTTTTAATAGAAAAAATATTAATTAGAATTTTTAAAGTTAAAATTTTTACGAAAATTAATATTAAATAAGTTTTTTATTATATATGGATAGTGGCGGAAAATAAGGATTATATTATTTTTAAAATGTAATATAGAATATTCCGATATAAAGTATTATTTTTTGGATTAATTGTAAAATCTTTTATATTTTAATATTTTATTAATAATATATTAGGAGATTATTTTAATGATTTTTATATAATATATATCGACGATATATTAATTTATTCAGAATTAGTGGAAAATTATAAAAATTATGTAAGAAAGGTATTATAGAAATTATGTAAGGTAGGATTATAAGTAGATATTATAAAATATAAATTTTATATGATAGAGATTAAATTTTTAAAATTTATTATGGAGAAGGACGGAATAAAAGTTAATCTGAAGAAAGTAAAGGTTATGGTTAATTAATTTATATTTTAAAAAGATAGAAAAATGGTATTTAAAGGAGTAAGATTTTTTATAAGATTTTATAATTTCTATTGGAAATTTATTAAAGAATTTAGTTAAATAATTAAATCTTTAATAAAATTAATAGAATTTTAAATGGATTTAATTTAAATTATATAATGTTAGGAGGTATTTATAGAGTTAAAGGTATGATTAATTTTTGTTTTGTTATTGGCCTATTTTGTATTTAACTCCGAAACCTATGTCGAGATAAATATATTGGATAGAATAATTATAAAAGTATTATTGTAATATGTTTTTCCGGAAGAATTTTAATATTTGATAATATTTTATTTTAAAATTTTATACGGTGCGGAATTAAATTATGTTATTTATAATAAAGAAATGTTAGTTATGATGAACATATTGGTTTGTTAGTGTATAAAGTTGATGGGATTATAAAGAAATAAATTTTTTATTATTATTATAAATTATTAAATATTATAATATTTTAATATAAAAAAAGTTTTGAATCTATGATAAATAGGATAAGCAGAAATCTTGTTATAATATAACTTTAAGATTATTTATCGACCGGGATTTAAGAATATAATTCCCGATATATTATCTTAATTATATAAGAAATTAAAGAATTAAAAAGAAAAACGAAATGTTTAATATATTATAGCTTTGTTTAAGTTAGTTTAGATTGTAATAAATGTTATGGAGATATAAAATATCCTTATCTTTAAAATGTTAGGGGTTATATTAATTAATAAGATTTTAAATGTTAATCGAGGAAAAGAAAGTTTATAAAAATATAAAGAAAAAGCTAAAAATCTAGAAAAATTATATTAGGATTTGTTAGGAAATCTTATAACTTATAAAAAAAAATTATAATCTTAAATAAAGATTATTTATAAATTAAAATAGTGGAAAAGATATATAATTATATGGCAACTATATACCTTGGAAAAAGTAAATCTTACCATTTAGTAATATAGTGTTATTAATAGTTAGGATTATATGGATATGTAAATTGATATGTAGATAATTATATTTGTTGATTGGTTAAAATACTTAAAGATAAAATATCTGGATTATTATCTTTTTTATTTATTTTAAAAAAAATATAGGAATATTTAGTTATAGATTTTAAATCTGTATTAAAAGATAAGAATAAATATGATAATATGTTTGTTATTATAAATAGATTTTTGAAAATAACCTAATTTATATTATGTAAAAAAATTATAATTGTTTAAAATGTGGTTTGGATATATTATAATAGATCTTATTGAATTATGGGATGTTTTGCTTTTATAATAAGTGATCAAAGATTATAATTTATATTTAATTTTATAAATGAATTATTTAAGATTTTTAGAATTAAATGGGAATTCATAATGGTAGGTTATAAATAGGTGGCAGGATAAGTTAAAGTAATAAATGAATATTTAGATTAGTGTTTACGATTATTTGTGAATCATTTCTAAAATAATTGGTTTCGAGTATTATTTGCCATAAATTCTACTTAAAATGGGTTATTTTATAAATCTTTTAAAGGGACTATGTTATGAAAAGTATTGATAAGAAAATTAATAAAAATTTTTTTTGATTAAAAAGTTAAAACGAAAGATTTTTCCGGATTTATATCGAAAGAAAAAGTATTATAATAAAAAATATAAAAATTCATAAAATTAATGAAAAAATGGTATAATTATACTAGAAAAAAAAATAAATTTAAAAAACCTAAAAATGGTAAATTAATTAATATTGATAAATGCCAGATTTTGGTATAAAAGATTGTGTATTTATCTTTATTAAATTAGGGTTGGAAATGGATTAATCTAGTGATAAATTAAGTTTATTAATAATTTTAATCTTATATGAAATCATTAAATAATATAAAATAAAATTAAATATGTATAAATTAAAATTCTCCCATACCTAAAAAAAATAAGTATGGTTTAATATAGAGAGATTAAAAAAAGATTTAAATAATCTAATCCTAAAATAAAAATTAAAAAATTTAGAAAGAGAAATTGTGGATCTCGATTTAAAAAAACTAGAATAAAAAATAAAAGAGGTGTTTTTTTTTTGATTATATTATAAAAAATTATAATATTAAGTATCTTGGGAAAATTACGATTTAGATCTTAAATGATACCTAATAGATAATTTTAAAAATGTTAAAAAAAAATTTATAGTATATTATAAAACTAATCCTGAAATAACTAAATTATTAAAAAAATTAGAAATTTAATTAAAAATAATAGAAAAAAGTAAATTTAACTTACTATATAAAGAAAATAATATATCGATAATATTTTAGAATATTTGAAAAAGAATTTTATAAAGATGATTTGGGTTAATAACGAGATTTGGAATAAGTCTTTTGGAAGAGGGGGATTATTATGGTTTTCGATGGTAGAGTAAAGAGAGTAGTTATGTGATTAGGATAGAATCATGTGATTTGTAAGGTATGGTATGTATATTTGTAATTAAAGGTATATATTTTTAATAGGTATATATTTTAAGGTAAAGTATGTATACGGGTAAAGATGAAGAAAGATCTGTGCGTAAATAGGGATATTATTTAAATATTTAAATTTATAGGATTATAAATCCTTTTTTTTTTCTTTTTTCTTTAATTTTATTGTTTTTATTAGTTCTTTGGATAAATAGATCCCTGCGCTTACCATCCGGACATACCCTGTGACAACCTCCATAACAAATAATTAAAGATTATAATTCACATTCAACTTAATAAATAAATTATTTAAAATTTTCGGAATTAAATAGGAATTTATTATAATGAAATATAAATAAATAATAGAATAAATTAAAATAATAAACAAATATTTAAACTAATATCTATAACCATTTATAAATCATTTTCAAAATAACTAATTTTAAACATTATTTACCATAAATTCTGTATAAATTAAATTACCCTATAAATTTTTTAGAGGAATTATATCATATAAAATATTAATAAAAAAATTAATAAAAATTTTTTTCGATTAAAAGATTAAAATAAAAGATTTTTCCAGATTTATGTCGAAAAAAAAATATTATAATAGAAAATATAAAGATTTATAAAATTAATAAAAAAATAATATAATTATACTAAGAAAAAAGAAAAATAAATTTAAAAAACCTAAAAACAATAAATTAATTAATACCAATAAATATTAAATTTTAATATAGAAAATTATATATTCATTTTTACCAAACCAAAATTAAAAACGAACCGATCTAATAACAAACTAAATCTACCAATAACCCCAATCTCATACAAGATTATAAAATAATATAAAACAAAATTAAATATATATAAATTAGAATTCTTTTATACCCAAAAAAGATAAATATAATTTAACATAAAAAATTAAAAAAAGATTTAAATAATTTAATCCTAAAATAAAAATTAAAGAATTTAAAAAATAAAATTATAAATCCTAATTTAGATAAATTAAAATAAGAAATAAAAAAAATACTTTTTTTTAATTATATTATAAAAAATTATAATATTAAATATCCTAAAAAAATTATAATTTAAATCCTAAATAATACCCAATAAATAATTTTAAAAATATTATAAAAAGATTTATAATATATTATAAAATTAATCCTAAAATTATTAGATTATTAAAGAGATTGGAGATTTAATTAAAAGTAATGGAAAGAAGTAAATTTGATCTTTTATATAAAAAAACGATATATTATTAATGTTTTAAAATATTTGGAAAAGAGTTTTACAGAAATAATTAAAATTAATAATAAAATTTAAAATAAATCTTCCAGAAGAAGAAGATTATTATAATTTTTAATAATAAATTAAAAAAAATAATTATATGATTAAGATAAAATTACATAACCTATAAAATATAATATATATATTTATAATCGAAAATATATATTTTTAATAAATACATATCCTAAAGTAAGATATATATACGAATAAAGATAGAAAAAAATCTATGTATAAACAAAAGTATTATTTAAATACCTAAACCTATAAGATTATAAATCTTTTTTTCTTTTTTTTTCTTTAATTTTATTATTTTTATTAATTCCTCGGATAAATAAACCTTTGTGCCTATTATCCGGATACACCCCGTGATATTGTTGAGATTGTTATACTATTTTTTAAATATTTTAAAATTTAATTTATAATAAATAATATTAACAATCCGTTATTTTATATGATAAAAGATATTAAAATTTTAATAACAATTTTATTTATTTATTTAATAATATATATAATATATTTTTATTTATTTCGGAAATAATTAATATTTTTTGTTAATTTATTTTTTAATAATATATATTATTACTTAAATTTAACTTTATCTTTTTTTTTAAAAAAAAATAAAGAGGTTTATTTATTTTACTAAACATTTTTTATTAATATTATGGAAAATATTACTATTTTTAGTTTTAAATTATTTTTATAATTAATTAAGTTTTTAAACTTAGAATAAATTAACCTCCTCTTATTATTTATAGATTGTTTAAACAATATTTTACCCAAATATCACATATTTAATAAATATTTTTAAATAAATTTTAACTTTTAATAATAATTATAATTGGTTTTTTAAAATAATTAAATAAGTTATTAAAGTTATAAAAATTGTTTTTTATTTTTAATATATAATTAATTATTTTTTAAGTGATTTAATTAATTTATTATATATATTATATATTAAGATTATTTCTATAAAAAAAAATCAATTTTCTTTTTTTAATAATAAATATTTAAAAAGGGGCCATTTTATTAAATATAATATTTTTCGGTTATTTTCGAATAATTTTTTATAATCGATTATATATTTTATTATTTATGGGATGATATAATTTATAATAATAATTTATTATTCCATATTTTTTGAAAAACTTTATAAATTTTTTATAATAAATTTAATAATAATAATAGTTCCCATTCGTTCTTTTACCTATCTTTTTTTAATTTTATATATTAAAATCAAAAAACAATAACGGGTTTAATTTAATACTTTTTTTTATATAATCCCGGTAAATATTATTTTTTTAATATATTCTCTATATATTTATAAATTTATATTGTTTATCAATTTTGTAACCATAAAATTATTTATTGTAATGGATATACCGCCTTAAAATATCTTTAATATAATCGATATATTATTTTATTAAAAATATTAAAATTAATATATAATATTGTTTAATTTAGAATTTATTTTCTTTTTTTCGAAATAATTATAATCTATATTTGTAATAAAATATTAATTAAAATTAATTATTTAGATTAATTAAGGTTATTTCTATAATATAATATATAAAAGATTTTATTATTATTATAGAATATATTTAAATGGTAGATGTAAAAGTTTATTTATTTAAAGAATTAATAAAAATAATAAAATTAAAGAAAAAAAAAAGAAAAAAAGATTTATAATTTTATAAATTTAAATATTTAAATAATACTTTTATTTGTGTATAAACCTTTCTCCATCCTTATCCATATATATACCTTACCTTAAAATATATACCTATTAAAAGTATGTACCTCCAATTGTAAATATACGTACCATACTTTACAAATAACATAATTTAATCTTAATCACGTGATTGTTCTCCTTGATTTACTATCAAAATCCGTGACAATTTTAATATTAATTAAAATATTATAAAATTTTATAACCTTTATTATAATTATATTAATAAATCATTATTAATATTTACTTTATTTATTCTAATATAAATATTCCTCCTCTTTTTTTTTCTTATATAACTTCTCTTTTTTTTTCTTATATAACTTCTCTTTTTTTTATTATTCCTTCAATTCTTCCTTTATAAATCTAAATTATAATATTTTTTTAAAACTCAATTTATTTTTTATATACTTTCTTAAATATTATTATAATATATTATAAAATTCTAAAATCAGACTTAATTTTTTTAAAATTTATTTAAAATTTATAATAATTTTAAATATTTTTTTAATATCTTAAAATACCTTTTCAATATTTCTCTCTTTAATACCCATTTTTCAAAAAACCATAATTTCTTTTATTTTATATTAATCAAAATATTATATTATTTAAAAATTTCTTACCTAAAATTATATCATATTTTATAAAAAATATAAAAAAATATATTTCTCTTATATTTTTATTATATAATTTTAATTAAATATTTATAATAATATTTATCTTTAAAATCCTATTTTATTATATTTAAACATAAAAATAAAAAGTAATCCAATTATAATTTAAACCTATAATTTATCAATTAATTTATTAATGAATTTTATATTAATTAATATATAAACCTTAACTCTTATATCGATAAAAGTATTAACAATTATAGAATTTTTTTTATCAATTAAAATATATTTAATTAAAAATAAACACTTTCCTAATTATTTAAATAAAAAATCTATTAATATATCTTAATTATTTCTTTTTAATATTATTACTATTATTTCCTTAAAATAAAAATCTAATTTTTTTAAAATTCTTCTTTTATTTTAACTTTTTTTTATAATTAATTTACTATCAATTTTATTTATAAAGCCTTATATTCTCCTTTTATTATATAATCTTTATTTTAATATTTTCTTTTATAATAAATAAAATACTATCTAATTTTAATAAATTATAAAATTTATTCAAAATTAAAACATTAATATATTATAATTCTATTCATAACTATATTTATTATAATAATCCCATAATATATAATAAATTATTATAATGTAAAAAGATCTTTCCGAAACTTTATATTTCCAATAATTCTTTTCTTCTTTTTTTTTTTTTTATATTTTTTTTTTTTATCTCCTTTTTTTAATAAAAAATAAAATTTTTTAACTATTAATAATTATATTTTTATATATAAATATAAAATTATAAAAAATTATATAATAAATTATCATATTAATTGATATTTTATTTATTTAAGTTTTAAAATAATTCATTAAACATTTCACATTTATAATCATTTTAAATAATTTTAATTTATGTAACCAATTTTATAAATTTATTTTTAAAAATTATAAAAAATCCTTTTATATTTATTTTTAAATCTTAAAAATCTTTATAAATTTTTTTATGTATATTAAGATTTTTATACTATTCTTTTAACTATTTTAAAACTTAATCCATAATAAATAATATTAATAATCCATTATTTTATATAATAAAAAAATTAAACTTTCAATAACAATTCCATCTATTTATTTAATAATATATACAATACA
>CADCWW010000041.1:0-27963 GCA_902806505.1 Hypoxylon lienhwacheense | reverse complement strand
TTTTTTTATTTTATACTTAAACGAAAACATTTACTCTGTTTTGACTTAAATATTACTTGCAATTTAACCACAAGGACCCCAGGATATAGGATACCAAATTGTAAACGCGTAAGGTAATCAACAGCTTTATTACTATTACGCGTTTGCTGGTAATACCTCAAATAGGTCCATTAAAGACATCAATTAAATAGTAAATTCAATAAACATTATTTTATTTAAGAAATATTCCCAATATGTCGAAGGAAAAATAAACGATGAATGAGGTATAACTAATATACCTAATTTAAGAAACATTAGTATAAGGAAACATTTGCAGAGAAAGGAGAGCTAGTTATAATGGGCTTCCATTAGTGGTTCTAATAAGCATTAATTGTACTTTACATTTCCTGTTAAGGTACTTATAATTATATTAAACGAACAGCTCTATAAAAGGGGCTAATATCTCTCGAGAAACGAGATCTTTAAAGCTATATGTACATAAACCTAGCTTGTTAAAATAAGCGCAGGTTAAATTGTAATAGTATGTACAGGTTCATAAATATTACATATATATCAGGATTAGCCTTTAGAAGAAGACAAAGAAAAGCTTCATGTACCTAAGGGATGAGTTAAAGTTCTTTGCGCAATATTGAAGTCATTTCTCAGGTTCTTAGGTTCACCATGTGACAATATATGCTCCTGTGAGTACAAGGCGTAGGCTCCTAGCCAGTTAATATTCCGACGTAGCTCGTAACTCCTTCTTTCTCGTCCATCGCTGTTCCTATTATCTATGCCTGTATTTTCCTTCCATGTACCTGAGCTGAGCCTCGGCCCATCAAGCTCTTTAAACTACCTTATCTTTTCTCATCGTAATTTTCAGTTCTATTACTACGATCCTTTGAGTTTAATACATCTTAATTGCTCTTAAAGAGGGACTTCTATACTTACTCGCAATTATATAACAAGAGAGCAGGAGTTATAACCTTGGTTTATAAAATTTTAAAAGAAAGATTTCGCAAACAATTTCCAGATTTGGTTAATATGTCATTATTTGCAAAGAAGGAATCCCTATCGCTTTAAAAGAGGAATAGTTTAATTATAACAATGATAACATTAAAATTTCTAAAAATAATATCACTCGTAAAATCGGACATAAAATGAAAGGAACGGTAACATAAAAAATGTTACCTCCTTATGTATGAAAACGTATAAACCGCGCAAACTTAGGTGAGTTATTATGTTATATTAACGGCACAGCCTCTTGTCATTTCGGAAGAAGGGATGTATTAGGTATGTTTTAATTACCAAGTTTAACGTACTTGAATTTATTTCGTTTAACATTGGTAGTTCGCTATTTAACTGATGAACCGTAATAGGTAGGTAAATAAAATATTGAAAGCCCATATTCACATGTGGTTTATTAACTTCTTATCGTAGGAGGCTAGTGTTTATATACATGATGATTTATAATAAAAACTTCTATTTAAAGAAAACGGGATTTCTCAAGCCATGTATACCTACCCATATAACCAGGTACCAAAGTCCTCTATTAGTAACTGAGATGGGCCGTGACATAATGATAATTCATACTAGGTAAACATAAGGCGACCATTCATCATTATTTAGGTAAGTTATTTCAACTCTGCCGTTGGTAAAGTTAAGTTACAAGACTCGATTAATCTATTTATGGCAGAGCTTAAGTACCATTGCCGTTAACCTTAACTAAGAATAGACCTACACTTACTGGCCTAGATCGTACTATGTAGTTAACCCTGCCAACGACTAGCCCCCTTTGGTTATTAATCTACCCATTTGCCATCCGACACTCCATGTGAGATGATTAATTCAACCACCACGAACGTTTCGGTATAGGTAGGCTTCGAAATCCGGAATCCTAAGTAACATTTCGACGAGTAAACGTCGAATGTGTGCCTGACTATAAAAACTAAATACGGAGGATCAACTAGTTTTTTTTTCTTTTTTCGTCGCTTGCGCCGTTATAGTTGAATCTACACTTAGTTTAAGTTATCATACTCATACCACTGACAAATTATCTAGGTAGGTAAGATGTTTAAATAAATGAATATGCCAGTAATATACCTCAGTTTCCTGTCAATTATTATTTTTACTATTCATTACCTACCTCCCTTTCCCCACCTCTAGGCTTATATGATGGCTCATTCACGTCTCTTAGTTTTACTTATAGCTTTGTTGAGCTCCCACCTTGCTTCGGCAGGCTTATTGCTATCTTCAAAACATGTCGACCGTCGGCAGGCAGCTTCTTCTCTCAACAATACCCCTTCCAACATCTCAAGTGCAGTCAAACGCGAAATTCCAGATAGTATCGTTCGTCCCGTGGCACGCGGAGAATGGGCGAGTCCGACTAATTATGAAGAACTTGATGACACTAGCTCCTACCAAGCTCGGTTGAGGTTCATGCGAAGCGAGATTGCACGGCTCTACGAGGATCCGGATGCAACTCATAAACATCCTAAAAAAGCCACCTCCGATGACTTTTACGTTTCTTCTGTGTGGATACCATTCGAGGACAAACCAGTTAGCCTCGGAGTGGGCAACCTTGCGGGTGATACTGCCCTTATTACAATATCACGTCGTGGAGCTTGGTTAGCTCGCCTGACACGATCTGGGTTTCTCTCCATGCAAACGGACGAGCTCACGTTTCGTTTCACTATGGTTCGATCTATATTTGAAGGGAATACACAGGCATCCCAAGTCGGACTATTAGATCTGAAGGACATGCTAGACGGTTCTGCTTGGCCTTATTTTATTTTCGTCGTGCCAGAGGAAGATTACAGAAACGATTTATTTGACGAGCAATTCGAGATTATCGGAAACAGGATTTTCGACACCTTCGACGCATCGGTATCAGACACTGAGAATTTTCAAGTAAAAACATACAACGAAAGAGATAACGGTAAGCAGTCATTTAATATCTACACTTATTTATTAATTCTATTATCGTTGAAGCTTATTGCGTTCCCGCAGATGACTTGTCACCGTGGGGCAAAGTATTGATACAATACCAGCCCGCCTCAAATGTTGTCGAGAAGGCCGCGTGGCGATTGTGGATGGATTCGCGTTTAGAACCTGTTATTGAGGGCGAAGATGAGCAGTCGTGGAACCCGCCCCGAAGTCAACGGTTTAATGCTTTTATAGATACCATCTTGAATTAAATAAATCATACATCGTCGTGTTTCTATGTAGATTAGGTACGCACGTGCCCTTGTAAGGGGCACGATTAGGATAATAAATATTAACATTTAGAATTATTTACAGAACACTCACTTTCACACATGTTCCTCGATCTGTTTCGTGAAGTTACCTCATGTACCGCCGATAGATGAGTTAGCTTCCAACTATATGTGAGGTACGTTAACGTAGTGCTTCATCATCATGCAAAGATAGGAGAGAGATGAAACTAACCCGCCTACGTCCGGAGTTAACAGGTTTTAGACATTTCAACGCGTATAACTTACGTACAAATGTTGGTTAACTGACGAGAAGATAAAACCATTCCTAAAAGACAAGAGGTATTCAAATCGCTACACGGGTGTGTTACATGCAGGTAAGGATAGTAGTAGCAGGTAACTACTCAACATATTTACACCTTATCCCCTCCATGCGAAGATATCGCGAGTTTGTATTTACGGTTGCTTCCTTACCTAATTATTTTCATATTGTCTCACGGTACTGATAAGATGTCCTCCTCTAAACGCAACATTAAGTAGGTAATTATTACCTGATATCTGACTTAAAAGACCGGGTGCGTGTGAGTGCGAGCCTCCATCTAGTACCTCGGAAGCTTTAAGTGTTACGTTTAAGAGCTTAAAGAGTGATAGAGCCTCAGATACTTTCGCTACGCCTCACAACGCATCCTTAGACACGTAAGTATTTTCTTGAAAGGATAGGGAAACTAATGAATGGCGGAGAAGGGTGAATCCTACCTATGCAACTATAAATTACCATCCCTGGTAATCCAGTGACACCAAAATCTTTAGTCTGGCTCTACATGCGAAAAATAGCATCCATACCTCCTAGCCAAGACCGACCAAAGTCTTCGGAGCTACGTAGCGTAGATCATCGAATTTATATACGCCCAATGTAAAGACCTGGCCAGGGATGACATTAAAGTTATAATATTAGTACAAGTATATTAATGAAAACGTTCTTTGCGAAAACAATACTGAGGTGTCACAAGGGTCTAATATAGAAGCTTGAATAACTTATATTCATGGTGATAATAAACGGTTTTCGGTCTTGAGGTCCCTGAAGAGGGGGAAAAGAAGATCAACCTTTGAGGGAAAGATCCTGGGTATAAATAGCCCAACGGGCCCCTATCGGGGGCCACGTGATATTGGAACAATACAAAATTCGTATAACATGAGGACAGTACGGGTTTATTAGAATAGTGACACTTGGAGGAATGGGGTCTTTTAAACTTCCTATTCTACTGATAAAACTAGGCGCTCGCCAAAGCCATCCTCGATCTTACCAACACCTACGAGAATGAGAATGTCTTGGACATATGTATCAAAGGCCTCATAGATGCCTAGGAAGATGCTAGCAAACGCCTCTACGGCCGTTGTTTTGGGGATAAAGAGGAAAGCATCCTCCAGGTACGGGAGAAGCACAAGAGGCAAGTATGTACCTTCTTCTAGGTAACCAGGTAGGTTTCCAAGACACTATGTCAGAGCGCTGAGCGAGCCACCAACTCCCATGTTCAAGACGACGGTATTCCCGTTCTTCATATTCTTTGTGGGCGCTAAAAGACAAAAAATGATAATATCAATCTACCTAATCAACCATACCGGAGTTCAAGTCCCGCTGCATGCAACCAAGGTCTAGCTCTTAAGTTTCCTTTTCCCTCAATATTCGTATTCTGGATGATGACGACGGTGGATCTGATTTGTTACGATATGGCATGCTTGGAGGTTTGCCCTACCTAACTGTAATAACAGGGTCAACTAGCTGTAGCTGACGCTAATTAAGCAGAACAATACATGCATACCAGTATATATATATCATATTAATACACACCTGCTTAATCTTTGCTACTGTACCTAGGTTGTACAATACATAAATGTTGTAACGTGGAAAGCAGGAGTGGTGATTTTCCTTATTCCCTAAGAGTATCTCTCAGTACCTACCTCTAAGCAACAAGCTACTTTCTACAAGCCATAGATCGGAGTGGAGAACCCCTTTTGCCAAGCAAGACTCCAGCTCAACCGCTTGTAATACCCTAAATGACCTACACGCCATAGATGCGCATAAGAAAGCAGGACTTCGTACCTAAATCCCCATGGCATTAAAGGTAGGTAGCCATTTAACAACTCTGCGATAATGGGGGTACCGACATCGTAAGTACAGGCATGCTTCAGAAAATGCCTTAATGCCGTGTACGCCTCAAGTTGGATGGAGGCTTTCAAATGCTGATTGACAGACTATCGAGAAGTTCCCACCATGACTAGGTACCATTCTCATATTCCACTTCAACCAAAATTATGCCTGGTAGCATATATTCTCGTTGATATATTTCTCGTTCGATTTGTAGCTATTCATATGAAACTAATTGTTTATCTCACAAGTTGCATCTTAAAATGTAATCATTCTTCAGCTAATCGAAGCCCTCGAAAGTTTTTACGACAGTCAGCGAGAGCTTTCAACATTCCTAATCAGCTCTTCTAGCTGCTCAGCAACAAAAGCCGGGTTATCCTTTTGTATGAAGTGTCCGGATTTTGGTGCAATAAGTGGCCCCTTTGCCCTGTCTGGGTCAGTGAGCCTACATAGACCCTCGTTGTACTTCTCCCACATGCTATGTTGTCTTATTAGATGAATTCTCGCTGCGGAGTAGGAGCTCACTTACGGTTGAGTATACATCGCGGCCATACCTATGGGAACCTTCATCATCGCCCACTCCTCCTTGGAGAATTGTTCAAGATCATGGCCCACAACAGTAACCCAAGGACCTTTATCTGAAGTCTTTGATCCTTTCAGCTTGGGATTTGATGATTCAGGCAGGATACTCTTGATATCCCGTCGGTCAAACCCTTCATTGTTCTTAGCACCTGGTGCAAATATCGTTGTCATCTTCTTGTAGGCAGTTTCATATACCTCGAGCGAGGTACCAGGGGGGGTCATTTGCTCCAGATTAAATCCCGGATCTTTCGGATTCGGCCAGATACTTGCATAGTCACTATTTCCAGGATTGGAATCGAGGAATAGGATCCCTTCGACAATTGTAGGATATCTAGCTCAAACGCAAGCGGTTAGCCATGACATTGGCGATGTGTAGATATAGGCTTGCGGCTGTCACCTATCAGCATATCTTCGAGCGATATGTGCGCCTATGCTATTGTTCACAAATACAATGCGTGAGCAACGTCCAGGAGATATGGTCTGGATTAGCTCGTGAAGATCGTCAGTGACATCGTCGAGAGTGTGCGCATAACCAGAATCCTTGTCCGGCCAGCTTTCGCGCGGGTCTCTTGCAGAGGCACCCTGACCGTAGCGGTCGTATGTAAGTATCCAGGGCTTTGGAGAAATATCTGCTTGCTGCATGAGCTCAATGGTCGGTTTCCAAACGCCTTGTGGGAGCCCAAGGCCATTGAGGCAGACCACAAGGAGGGTACTTGTCGCGTCTCCTTGGAAGAGCTCATACGCGACAGGGGCGCTTGGCTTAGAAGGGAGATTCACGCTAGGCATGTTGAACCAAGCAAACCACTTCAAAAGAAGTAATAAGTCACGAAGTGCAGCTATTACTGATGGTGGATTTTGGTGAAGTGAGCGAAATACTAGAAGGCTTGACCTTTCCGCAAGGGAAGAGAATGGAATAAAAAGGCGGCCTATTACGCCTTACACATACATAAGACTTGAGTGTGTTGGATCCAGATGGATCCGGATGGATCATGCTACCAACGTAGACAGGAATCCTTACATCACACACAATTGTAGGAATGGATCCCATAAACAACAACCCTATATCAAGGGATATGATTGACACGTAAAATATATCAGGATGCATTATAGGGGCTCTATTAATGGATACGAATGACACGATTCCGATTTGGTACGCAGGTACCTGCTACTACATACGCATCATCCTCGCAACCAAATCAATATTTGAATATTACAAAATTCAGCATCAGTCCATATAAGTTGGATTATCAACATATCAGTAGGTAATGTCATCTGTTAAATGTATAGACTGCTAGAGTAGGAGGTATCTAACAACTTTAGCAAGTGCTAAAATAATCAAGTATTGGCGGCTTAACGCACCTATAATTTTAAGCTAGTAGGTACCCATGGTAGCCTGTAGGTCATATGGCATCACTTAACACAAAAGCAGGCCATATATAATAACTACGCCGTCGCATGAACTGTGACCGATCATCCAATATCATAGAAGGTACCTACCTAGATATATACATAAAAGAGCGCCCTTCGCTTGGTACATCTTCGTCTTGTACATGCTCCCTCTCGCGAGTACTCGCCTTGATATGCCATCACCTACCCCCTAGTACATATCTAAAGCCTTCCAGATTTGCCTCAAGATCCGTACCTACCTACGGTACCTACCTCACAACACAATCATCTAACGATACCTATAAAGCTAATAGATCGATGGCTACCTCCATAATTTGGATATAAACTCTTGTCTCTCTAGCAGGCGTGGCTAATTCGCTACTCTGAGCTCCATCAATCTGTTCGCTACCATTCCATATTTCGTCGCAAGAGAGATTCTTCTCTCAATTCCCAGGAATAGTATATCTCTACCTCCTACGGCACATCGCTATAGAATGAAAGATGCCTCTTCGGGGGCCTCTTTAAATCTTTGATATTATAAGGGATACCTATCATATTCGCCTCTGTAAAATGTCAACCAAATAATAATAAGATATCTTCCTACCTAGTAGTTAAGTCACGATGGGTTCATAGGTAACAATCATCGTAGGATCCATAGATAAACCACTGTTTCTTAATACTATGCACTAGTAACTAGGTACTGGGTATGACCTCACATGCACGTGGCAAGAAGTCTTATCATGATAAATCTAGATTCTAGGTTCTAAATTCTAGAATAGAAGCTGCGTATCACAGCCGTTGAGTACCTACGTACATCCAAGTACTATGTACATGGTAAATGGGAAAAGTGGACACTACGACGTCGACTTACCGCATAAGGCTTGCGACAAGGCCTCTGATTCGACAGCCGGTGATTATCAGATAAAAAGAAGGAAGGGCGCACCCTATATACAGCACCTCATGATGTAAGTGAGTGACTGAAAATCAAGATTTAATGCGAGAGGTACGTATTGAGACGGACACACCTTAACAACAACTTAAACAGGTTTGAACTGACCTACAGGTACTTATCTCACGTTTTATTCGGTGACGTTATAAATCTAGTCGTCATCGTCGATCGACGTCAGTAACGTCAAAGCCGAAGATCCACTTACTTTCAAGTTTTTGGCGATGTATATCTATATCAGCTTGAGACGCTGATCTATATAAATAAGTACCGGCGCTCAAGTCAGCCGCACTTGTGTCATTGTTGAGAGTGTCTACAATTCTTCCATTCTTCCATCCAAACCTCGTGACAGCAGGCAGTGATCAACCAAATTCAACAAAACTCTCGTGTTCTTCATCTACATTCTATAATACGATACCACCGAAATGTCTTCCAGTGGCGACGAGCATCAACCTCAGAGGCAGCAGACGGCAGTGCTAGAGAGTGACCACTCGGACAACTCGGACCATACTACTGAGACGTCGCGCCCCCCTCGAACTCGCCGCCGTAACCGACGCCGTCCCGGTTCCGTACAGCCTCTCCAGCCGCAGGAGGATCAACAAGTTCTTCAACAGAGACAGCAACTACAACAACAACAACAGCAGCAGCAGCAGCAGCAACAGCAGATGGTACAAGAGCAGCAGGGCGGCAAGGAAGACAAGTCCGACACACTAAGGCTTCGTCTTGATCTCAACCTCGAAGTCGAGGTCACATTGAAAGCGCGCATTCACGGTGACCTGACTCTGGCTTTACTGTACGTAAATATATCCGATCCTGCTCCTACAATAGGAGGTAGGTATAAGGTATATCTGAAGACCAACTAGTTAACCCTTTCGTCACTCTAGAGACACTTGAACGTATCGAAGGAAAGCTTTACGTGGTACACCACGCAGAAAATAAGAAATATAAAGGCAATGAGAACACACGACGATACTTGAAATGATGATATGTGGCAACATTATAAAGACTGTTATATAATGCTTGGTATTTCCTTTGACAAATGAAGTATTTGGGCGGATCATGAAATTCACATTCCGGGTATAAGGTACGAGTTTCCACAGGTGCTTTTAAGTAACTTCTTACGACTTACGTACATACGTATATACATTGTCATGCATAGACACAAATTTTTATATACATACATACATTGATTGTCATACATAGACACAATTTTTTATAGTGCTTACATATAGGTACCTCCTAAATATTACCTATATAAGTCACTAACCTGGAACTAAGCTCTCAGGTACTTATATAATAGCTGTACAGTACATAGGTACCTACACACTTCGATTTCTATAAGCGCGAATGGTTTCTTGCTCCACTGAAGCTCCTTTATCTTTCAGCTGTTCCCACTACAACAAGTACAGAGTAATTCAAAACCGTCACTTTAAGTAAAAAATATATATATATAAAAGGACGCGACCAATTCAAGTCGATAAAGAATAGCAAGAAGGAATCATGTCCTCCCAATACCAGCCAAAGATCACCTCCAAGAACCTCTCCTACTCCAGCGATCTGCCTCCCTTCTTAGCCAAGCTTCGCGGACAGCACCAACAACGCGACTCCGACAATCCAGACCCTGTACTTGCCGCGCGCAGACGGGCACGACGAACACGATCAGCGTCGGAAGAGGCGGAGGATGCGCCGCTAATCGTCGACGACGCTGGGAACTCTGTTACACTCCCACCGGATGCATGCACCAGCGCTCCTATAGAAAAGAGTGACGAGACAGCTGACAAGCATGTCGAAGAAGCAGACGACGAACAAGGAACGGGGGAAAACAGGGAAAAGGTAGCCAAAATTGGGGCGGGAAAAAAGCGCAAGATCGGACGGGTAGTCGGCAGCATTGGAGAGAGATTGGAAGAGGAAGAGGCTAAAGTAGAGCCAGCAAGTCACCGGAAGGGAGAGGGTCGCACCATGGGGAGCGGCAGGGGACATACCGTAGCCGTGAAAGCCGAGGTGAAGCAGAAAAAGAAGAAGGCCAAGAAAATCAAGCTCAGCTTCAATGATGACGGAGACTAAAAAGAACGGAATCAAGATTTCAAGAGACTAAGGTTAGGTATGGGATCTTACAACGCAGAACAAGACGATAGGACAGCTCCTACAAAGCCTTGTGTGAACCTAGCGAACCCTATGTTTGTCTCGGCATACGAGCCATCGTCTTGCACGACAACTTGTGTGACTGAGCTATGTCTCGCATGACAATACTCTTGATTGGCTAACGGCCAAGAAGAAAAAAAAGGGCGAAACAGTCTACGCTACCAGGAGGCGGGTTAGAATGCTATCAAAGCTGAGACCAGACGAACAAGGCCTAGTTTTTACGTTACAGGTCTAAGCCCAACAACCCAGTGTTTCCTTTTTTTTTTTTCTTTTTTTCCCTCTCAAGAACATGTCTCAAATAGAAGCGAGAGACCCTAACGAGCGGCGCCAGCTACATATCACCACACCGATACGAGTACATCATGCAAAGACTATTAAGATCAGCTAGATATTGCTATTCTACTGTTCATCGCAGCTTCGTTGAGATTTGGTTCCATATTTGCGTTGACCATCAACCATCTATGTATGTGAGTTGACGGATATACATATTATATATACATGATAACGTTATAAATCACACCCAATTCAAACGCGATCCCTAAGCGAGATAATGAGGAAATCGTTGGTGCCAATATATAATATTGAAATATTGATGCGTAGGGGTATGTATGGATAAAATATAAATCCTCCTACTAAACCGGGACGCCTCGCAAATGTAACCTGCTCCGATGCCTCAAGACCACCTCAAGGTATGCGGTGCCTTCGTCTTCGTCTTCGTCTTCGTCTTCATTCTCTCTTCTGCACCTAGTAGCGAGACATCCGGTTCCCTGAAGGAGGAGAAGAGTATTCGTAGGAATTGGGATGACCATAAGGATCATCCGAGTAGATAGTCGCGCGGCGCTCTTCTTCGGGTAGAAGTTCTTTTACTTCCCAGTTATTCATCCGCGTACCGACAGAGAATTCAAGGTCTTCTTTCGTGATTGAATCCCAATACTGCGAGTTTCCGATTAGAACGACACAAGACACACAAGGCCGATAGGAAGAGGCATACCTTATAAACCATCATAACAGCGAGCAAGTTACATGTCGTCGCGAAGAACATGCCGTCGAGGTAGTGGCTAGTAGCTTGACAGATCGTCGAGCTAAGCGCGTATAGTATGACTTGGCCGACAATAAAGGACAAGAGACCAAAGGCAATATCCCCCAAAGGCCAGCGGTCTTCCAATGTTCGTACTACGAGCAGGATCTGCAGAGCTACGTAGATGACAAGCTGTACGCCATTCAGGAGGTACAGCACCGTGAATAAGCCTACGGTATTAGCCGGGCCCATACCGGCCCATGATTTGAACGTGGCCAGTGACACCAAGAACGAGACGACAAAAGCTGCAAAGGAGGACAGCCGGAGCATCCATATAGACAAGGGAGTGCCGTCTTCGTAGAGTTGGAAGCCCACGAACCCGTTGATTAGCAGACAGGTAACGAGAGCAGATGTCAGGCCAGATTGTATCGCGACAAAGTAAGAGTAAGGGTCGGAGCCCGGAGGGACCACACCAGCGTCAACGAGGAGAGAGATGAACGATAGGAGCATGTAGAAGTAGAAAAAAGCAAGGATTTCCTTGCGGCCTATGACTATAGGTTAGCAGGACACAGGACGCCGAATTCCCCAATCCAGGGAAGAGATTACTTACCGACGGCAGTGAATTTCCCTCGTATGTGCAGGATCATTACTACCGTCATGCCCAGGGCGATGATGTGCATGAAGCTCGATGCACCTTGGAAGATGATGGTGTTGGCCAACTCAATATTACGCGCAAAACAGTCGGTCTCGACGCCGACGCCGCTGGATACGGAGGTGATAGGTCCTACGGAAGGACACAGCGGCAAGGGTGCCGTGTGACAGATATCCGTGAAGTCGCCGTAGCCGCCCATCGTGACAGCGGCGACGGGGGCAATCGAAATCAATCTGTGGTTGTGGTCGGCACGGAACCGGGAGAGGGACGCGAGCGCGAGAAGGGGATTTATATTAAAACAGATGGCTCGGGGACGGCGTGGGACGACGGTAGCGGTCTACTCGACGGGGATGCGCCGTAGCCGTTACGGCCGACTGAGGGTAGACAAGTAGTAGAAGAAGAAGAAGAAGAAGAAGAAGAAAAAGAGGAAAAAGAAAGAAGAGTATGGCGTGGTAGGGAAGAAATTAGTATTAATTGAAAATAATCCGTAGTGAGTAATGCGTAATAAGATACATGCGGTCCAGAACGAATGAATACCTTTAAGGCGGGATTTCCTAGCGATAGTAATGTCCTATAACATGACCAGGATTGACGACGTCCTGTCCTTGCGGTTCGGCTTTCGTTGCTCGGCCAAACGTCCGGGCTAGGCTGGGTGGGAGATGATGGATGATGGTTGGTGGTCGGTGGTTGGTGGTTTGGAAGTTGGAAGTTGGCTGGCGATGGAGGGTTTTTTTTGGTTGCGTTGCCACGGAAGGAAAAAGGGTGAGACAAGGGGCCGGTAACCCGCCCGCCGAGTGAGATTTTTGGCTACATCCAGGTACATCCTACATGTAGGTACTATACCTTAGGTAATCAAGTAGTGTACCTAGGTAATACATACGAGAACGGAAGGGTGAACCGTGCTCGTGTTCGCTAGTGGCGGGTTAAAGTGAGTATTAGTCCAATCAAATCATGTTTTCTTTCGTCCTACTACCTAGGTACTCCCATATCATTGTGTACATACATATATATGTATTGATTGATGTTTATGATGTATGTATGTATGTAAGTACCGTAGTATACCTAGTACCCACTGGTAGAGTGATTCTTTTACCCTATAGCCTTCCTGATACGGATAGTAGTGTAGTGTATGAAGGACATGATAGGTATGTACCGAGTTATCAACCTTGAAATATGACGCCACTAGCACGTATGATACCTCCTTTAGGTACATTAAATACGGATACATACATCAATTTCTACAAATGTACCTATAATCTACCTACTGCAAGGCCGACAAGGTATACGATACCTAGCACCTTGTTCCAATGTCAGCAATGAACTCATCCTAGTAACGACATCAGGAAGTAAAAACTACCTTCTAACGACGTATGATGAACAGAGGTAGGTACCTATCTATCTAGGTACTGTAGAAGATAAAATAGCTTGATTAAATATTCACGAATGTTCGTCCTTCTCTTATATACCTACCTAGGTACCTACCTCCTACCTCTAGTAAACGCAGACTCCCTTCATATACACTCCGATCTTAAGACTCTATGAATCGATATATTCTTGGCTATGTACCTAAGGTAGGAAATACAAAATAGATTAGGTATGAAAGGACTCTTGTCGAGAAATCTACCTCTTTAGTGTACCTACCTAAGGCTTAAGCTTGCCTACCTACCAGATTAGGAGGTACCTAATAGATCATTATTGAGCGTGTTTTACAGATCATAATAATCTCCTGCCTATAATACAGAAATATCGTAGACTATACCCTTCGACTTTTTACAGGTAAGTACCTTCCATGGACATTAGTCAGTTATTTCGCCTGCTCACTCACATTCGTTCACTCCTTGCCAGGTATCCAAACCCCCATATGCGACGCTTGGCTATTCCCGTCATTCATTATTCATATATAACTAGCAGCCAATTGAAGCTTTTGAAGAAATCAGTCAACGTCGATCATGTCGATAGAAGGCTCGAACCTCCAAGCAGCTGATCTCATAGTGAGGGGCCAAACCCAACCGGTGCGATTGACGCCTATATAAATACCTGGTACGCAGATATATTGATTCTGCTACGTTGACAAGGAACCTGGTCGATAAACATCGTTCGGAAACACACCTAGCACATCTTTCTTTTAAAACCAAAGCACGATATAGATCTAAGGAAATTTGCCCTCAAGTACTCAACATGTCAAAAGCGTTCCTATCAGCCAAGGAGAAGTACCAGGCTATCCTCGACGACGCTGGAAGGGGCGACTTTGTTTGTAAGCATACTTAGCCGGACTCGTAATATCGAGAAAATTGAGGTGGCATACTAACCTATAGGCACTTAGGCCGCACAAACCGCATTGGTGCTACCCGTCATCCTTCTGCCGGGGACTGTCACGCTATCAACAAAGTCGACCACCCGCAGCAGCGCCGCAGAAGCAGCACAAGCATGAAGGACAAAGTCAAGGACATGATGAACAGGCCGGCTTATTAGCCAGGAAGAACTTGCTCTCGTTCGACAGTTTTGAGGATACAAATTGGGCAGGGCATACTACGATTATGCACCAGATGTTAATATAAACTGGCTTTATTCATAATATACTTCATATTGCCTTGTCGGGTTGGCAGCGATCAGGGCTTTCTCCAATGCTGAGTAGAATCTATCCCGAGGTAGTTCTTAACTTATAGGTGTCCTGATCTCCACTCAAGGGCAAACCTCTTCAGTTAGACTACCTTCGTCTGAGCTAAGGTGCCGCTCTTCTTTGTTTCGAGGGGGTATTATTTACCTACTGCCACCTTAGATCCCTCCGCATCCCAGGTAATCCTGATAGGTTCGTGATTCCCAGAGAACCGTTGCCCGGCAAACCATAACTCGAACCTCAGTTCGGCCGGGGCTACGACGGCCCGGACCTCAAACGTACACAGATAGAATTTCTTGCCTTGAAATAATAGCCGCCTAGCCTTGCGCTTCATGACCATTTCGCTGTGGCTAATTCCCGTGAGGTCGCTCCTCACCACGCAGAGCTGCCTCACCCCTTCTATCGAGCTTGGTGAGCGAAATATCCGGCAGCGTCGGCTTGAAAACTTCTCGATGACTTACCTTGATTTATGCTCTGTGGCAAGGAGTCACGGCTCCGGTCCGATATTACGACGACAGACTCCCAAGTGCGATTGGAGTCCTTGGGGTCTACTTTCTTCGTGTAAGTTGTGCAAATAGGGGCATTTGTATGGATTGAGTCCCCCTATGAGATGAGATACATTAGTACGTGATAGAGTTAGGGTGATCGACGTTTGGTACGGACCTTTCTAATAAGCCAGTCAATCTGACCCATGGCGTAAAGCACTCCGTCGTAGGGGTCAACTTTGATCTCCTCGCCAATGTGCAACGATGGGTTGTACCTGGTCTTGCACACGACGCCGTAGCTTGCCCGAGCTATTCTACTTAGTATGACGGGAGCTGAATTAGAATCCAAGGCTTGGAGGCGGTCTAATAATAGACCCTTAACCACGACAAGCTGCGGATCGGGAGCGTGGAGCACCTTCACTTGGCGCGCGAAAGGATGATAGTTCGCCATCATCGCGTGCTGAATTCGATCGCGGACATATTTCGAACTGCCGAGCCCACCAGATAGGATCATGTAGCTCTGATTATGGTTAGTAAATTGGCGCGTCCAAACGGTCAAGATGCCGAGGAGAGACTTACTACTGGCCGGCCCACGCTATGGGCCTGCATCCAGTCGAGTTGTTCATTTATCTTTTTCATGATACTATCGACGTGCGGGTCGAATAGGGACTGCATTTCTTCCCTGTTTAAAGCATTGTCAGAGGAGGACTCGTTCAGTGCGAGATTGAGGGTGGAAATACCATGAAACAACTATCCTACCGAGCTCGATCTGCGCCCCGCTGTGGTTGAGGTTAAAAGGCACGCCGTCTAAGGTCATCTTGTAGCAGTTCGACTGGTAGACCCGCTCTCCGAACTTGTGCTTCGCCACCCGATACCTCTCGCTCTTCACAAGCCTCTCGGCGCAGTCGGGAGGGATATGCTGCGCTAGATCCGGAAAGCGGCCGAGGCGGTTGTTTATCATCGAGACGAAGGCCCGATCTATCAAAGTCGAGCCGATGCCGATGCCATCGACCTGGTTTAGCTGGGTTAGTGTCGGGAATGGTTCGCGCGCCTCAGCAACCTGCATCAGGGCCAGGTCCGTCGTCCCGCCTCCGGCGTCGATGGAGAGGAAAATTTCACCCGCCTGGAAAGCTACGGCAGAGTTCTTGATGGTTCCGACAGCGGCCGCCTCGGACTCTGTCAGCTCGACCGTGGCGGTATGGTATCGACCCTCGATGCCGAAGCCTGCGTCCGCGATACACTTCTTGAACGAGTTGATGATAGATTGGCTTCTCCATGTCGTCGGGACGCTAAAGATGAACTCAACCGCCAGCTCCTTCCATCCGGCGTAACTGATGCCGGTATGCATCTCCACCGTCAACTTTACGTGCACATAGACCTCGCGTAGGTAGTCGGAGACGAGTCTCTGCGCGTCGCTGATAGACCCGGGCAGATGGGCGACACCCTGTTGATGCGCATTATCCAGCGTCTTTTCGTCGAGGAAGATCTTGAAGAACTCCCGCCTCTTCTTTCCTACCGAGTCATCATCCTCGCACAAGTAGCCCCACGAGGACAACACCTCATCGTGGTTGTAGACGAGGCAGGTATGAACTTTCTGTTCATTCTTGGTCGAGGTGCCCGGCCAGTTACGTATAATCTGGATCGGGCTCTGCAGGGCCTGATTCCTCTGTGGCCGGGCCCACGCGACCCCTTTTGCACACAGTGAGCGAGACTAAGGCTTTGATATGGGAGAGAGTGGAGGTAAAGGTAATAAGGGCGAGGGTGAAAGAGTGAACATGTGAACACATGAACGTGGAGACGCGTTTACTTACCTGTGTATGTAGTTCCCAGGTCAATGGCGACGAGTATATCAGGTCGTTGGGATGTCATGTCGGGCCATGCGAGCATCTACTTTCGCATGATTTACCGATGACTTCTATTGCTTCTTTCGGTGATTTGGGCGACTAGACGGACTGGCGATTTACCTCCTACTCCCTACTAACCTACAGCCTCGGCCTCAGCTTCGGCCTACCAGCCTACAGCTTTTAGAGATATGAGGTATATCGGCAGTAGACAAGTAGATTTGCGATAGTAGTGATTTCTACTAATCTAATGAACGGCTCCTGTACAAGATCGATTAGAGGATTGGATTGGCTTACGACCTTCCTTTGCAAGGTTCAGCGCCTCCTAGGTTTTTTTCTCGTTTCTTTTTTTTTTTCGTTTCTTTACACCTAGATAGTGTTAAAGAATAGTTATTTTGCTGGAGAAAATCGCGTTGGACATGGATATGTGCAAAGACCGCGAATTAATTAACTGAGTAAAGTAAAATAAGAAGCAAATATTGTATTAGTTGATATTAGTACTACGTTATGTAGTACATCCTTCCAGGTATCTAAGCTTGATATGTATTAAATATCAATACAAGCATCAATATGAGATTAGGGGGTACTAATCTCGACTAATCTCGAATCTATTGATGCAACATTGGAGTTTATAAGGAATTGTACTACATATGTAGGTACATACCTCGTACCTACATACGTCCAGGGTACATGTACCTGTAGGTAGCACAGATGTAGGACTTTCAGGAAGGATCGTTTGCAACATACGGTTTATACATATGTATGTAGGAACCTTGTACATTAGCTTAGAGGCTATGCACATTCCCGATCCTATTCTCGTCTACTATTAGTTAGCTGGTGAACTGATCGAGGCTGCAGGCGCAAACATCAAATTACATCGAAGGAAGTAGGTAAGATGCACATGTGGTTCATCTTAAATGGATAAAGCCGTATTATTAGGTATGTACTACATATTTACATACATGTAGGCACTTATCAATACATTTACCAATCTTCAATAGCTAGGTACGTACCTCACATACATCCACACATGCTTCTACCCCTGCACCTACCCCTGCCCATCTCTATCTTGCTCGATGTACGGAGTATCTTACATACCTCGTACTGTACTATATCGTATACAGAGCCTGAAATACATACCTCATACATACATACATACAAGTACATAATGTGGGCTGTGAAGCTTCAACATTCAATTTGATTGTCCATCATCCAAAGCCAAAGGTTCTACATGTAGGTAACAACAGATATCACAGCTCAAAAAGTAAGTCCTCTTTCCCATAAACAGCCCTTTCTCTCTCTTCTCCATGAGATAAACAAGAAGAGATCGTTTACTCTGATTAGATAACCGCACGGTACCTGTCAAATGACACGACCCGTTGGAAGATGGAAAGATTGGGATTAAAAAGCGGTTGTAAAATTTTCACTTCTTAGACGATTAGCACAGTTATAATCTACCTACAGTACGCATGGGGAATCGCATGAGCAAACAACGTCTCGGCTACTTGTGCGCTGTGCAGCCCTCTGCTCTATTGCATGTAACCAGATCAAGTACCACAACCCATCCGACATATTTTCTTCTCTGTCATCCCAAATAAATCAACCTGCGCGACAACGACGACAACAACGACTTCATCTGCTCGACTTAGCTTTGCTCAGCTCAGCTCAGCTCTGTTGCAGAGGAAATTCTCTCCCTTTTCTCTAAAAGGGAATAGGAAGAAAAGAAAAGAAAAGGAAAGAAAATAAAAGGAAAGGAAAAGAGAAGAGAAGAGAAACCCACAATCTCACAGGAACTGATATTAAACACCTACCACCTTTCCCATCATTACCATGGCTGAGGATTTGATATCCTCTACCACGGTCTCTACCGTGTACACTGGTACCACCTCTCTTGTAGCGGTCAATGTATGGACACGACTATCAGGACAGACATCTTTCGGATTTTCGACTCAATATTGGAACGCTTTTCCCACATCTACTTCTGCGATATCTTCTGCATCTCCAACGGATATTTCAGCTATACCAACGACATTGGCGGCACCAACGACACTGGCGACACCAGCGACACCAGCGACGGCAAGCGCTTCTTCCAGTCTGGCCCCGTCCTCTTCAGCGAAAGCTATCCAGGCGAGTAGCAACCCAGGCCTTTCTAGCGGCGCTATTGTTGGCATAGCCATAGGTTGCGCGGTCGCTGGGTTAATCGTGGGTCTCATCTCCGGCATCTTGCTTCGGCGGCGACGAAGGCAGCATGGATCAGGCACTAGACGGAGCGCCGCCGAATATGATAGCCAGGAGAAACCTCTCCGTAGTCAATCCTCGGCAGATAGGCTACAGCTTGACCAATTCCTCCTAGATCCCACGCCGAATGCCGAAATCCGCGCAGAACTTAGCTCGTTGAATGAGCTGTTGTCGCTACACGTCGAAAATAATTATCATACTCTTCCGGTTTCTCGCAGCATCGATGCGCTGGCCACCGAGTTGGTCGATCTAGGGCTGAATGAGGCCGGTGATATGTCAGCCAGTCGGCTGGCCTCTTTGGCGTTGGAGCCGAGCAGTCGGTATAGTGCTATACGGCACGTCGTTGCTCGAATCACATTTTCCAGTGTCACTCTCGGCGGCAACTCTCCTTTCTCCCTATTACCGCAGCCAATTTCTTCGTTTATATCCTCGGTCCCGGCTCCGGAAACCCACACAGGCAACACAGAAGGTAAGAAAAAGATCACGTCATTCAGTTGCTGTTATTATGCGTACTAATACGGAATTCTAATAATATAGCTTTCAACGTCGCACTCGCTCAGTGGCGGCAGTTGTCGGCCTTCCTACTTCACCCGAGCAGAAGCAATCGTACGCCGCTGGCTCCATCTGAAGATATCAATTCCCATCAAGCGGAACGACTTGCCATGGCTCTAAATGCCTTCCTCGAGCCCTTCGTGGTTAGTAACCGCCAGGACAGATACGAGCAAGAGAACCACCTAAGAGAGGTGATAGTGGAATGTGCTAGGTTTGGCTATATGCTATTCTCCCAGCCTTCAGATTATCAGTTGCGCTTCGAAGATACCTTACGATCAGATCACATAGTTGTGTTCCCGGGGCTGGATCAAATGAGTGACAGAGAAGGTCGTGGATATACTTCACCGGCCGAAACGATCGTCGCACCCTTCACGGAAAAAATATAGATTTGTAGCTAATCAATAAAACGACCAATGGAGTCGTCAAGTGAGGGGAGGGAAACACTATTTCCATCGTAATCGTCTCAGTGTTGGCCTCTGTGGTATCCATCAAGACGGTGTACTTAATATTCCACAGACATCATAATTCAAAAGACTCACAGAGTCATATGACAGTACAACCATGCCATACGAGACCGCGAAAATTACGAACGAATACTCAGTATTACTAACGTTATCATTATGTTACCGATCATATCTAGTATCGTTGTCAGGTAAGCAGATCATTGCTGCTAATATTTCAACCCGATAGGGTACCTATTCATGAAGTCCAGTGTCCATGTAATGAATCTCGCATAACGACGGCCTTGAGCTTCTGGAACCGTGGAAAGGTTTCTTACAACCCTTTTATTACGAATAATCAGTGGGCGGTAAGCTTCAAACATAATATGTAGGTATATATTTTGTTTAGACAGTATAGAAGCAGTAGTCAGTCAAGAAAAGCCTCAATATGACTACCTACCTTATGATAGAATTAAATCTATATATACCTATCGTATATATGCTTACTACCTCCTTATAGATCCGTCTCCCGCAATATTCAATAGCAAGCACCTACCATACTCAAACCATTACATAGGTACCTGATGAGGTGATCGCGTTCGATGCGCGTGGCTGCTCTACCTAAACCCCTACTCCATTGCCTTGAAAATGTTTCCGAGTGGATGGCAAGACCGGCGGTTTTGGCGAAGTAGCAGGGGGTGCGCCGTTAAGGTTCCCAGGGAGACCCTCTAGTCGATCGTATAAGAGGTTGCTTGACGTGTTAGGACTAATCATTTCATACAGGTACCAGGTACCAAACAGATTGTCAAATTTAAGACGGGGCTAGAGACTTCATCCTAAGAATCGAGATTCTAGTCGACTTGAAAGGTAGAATTTGCCACGGAACCAGGTAAGAGGCAGGCAGTTCTAAGTAGGAGATACCCTCGTGTGCCTGCAAATCTTCCAACTTTTAGCACATCTGCTCTGCCCCTTAAGCAAATAATAACAAGCCTATATCACTTTAAAATTCCTCAACCTAACCTTCAAGGGTAGGTACCTACCATTCAACCAATAGGAGATATAGTAGGTAGCTTTAAACAGGTACATATATCTAAATTACAGTCACCTCATGGGCGACATACTGCTACAAGATATACGTGTTGATACGGAGCAGCTTGCCCTGAGTAGTCCTTGAGTTAACTGACAGGAGGTAGGTACCTGTATGAAGAGAAGAGGTAATGGACATACCAATTTCTATTCGAGGTGCTTTCAACATTAAGCGAGACCTAGAATGTAAGATGGATCACGTCGTACATTGACAATTCATGCGATTTCATAGCATAATTTACCTCCGAGGGCCTGGTTATAGGCACCGGAGCTCTCTATTCCTTCTCGCGACAGTCTTAGAACAAAACTCGAGATTAGGGCTACTAGTCATTACCAGAATCCTACCTTGATCATATCCAATCAAGCTTCCCCTCCCCTACTCTGGAACCATTTGATCGGCTAGATTATAACCAGAAGGTCGCGGTAGCGTGGCCGACGTGGCCGATGTCTCCGAGCCGAGGCATGCCCGCCGTTGATGTCAGACGTATAAACAGAGCGCTCAGCCCTTCCTTTGTCTCTGCCTTATGTAATTAATACCGTACTCGTCTCACGATCCCAGGTGAACAACAACTTGTCTAAACACCAGGTAGCTTTCGTCCCAGACTCGTACCTGGCTACAATACAATGCTAAGAAATTAAGCACAGGTAGATACAGATATTAGGAAGTATGAGCCTCACCCACGATCGATACCTTCATAGAAGTACAGATAAACAATCCTTTAACACTGAACATCATATCTTTAGTCATACATTTTATTCAACATTTGGTCAAACTGCCACGGAAGTAGTCGCGCACTTGGTACAAGTATCATCATCATTACCAGCCCCGAGAATCTGCCCCAAGCAAAGAGCGCGATGGACGTCAATAAGCTCACAACGTCTACCCTCGAACTATTCAAGCAGAACAGAGCCCTGATCAACACTGTCGCCGCTGTCTTGGCCGTCGGCAGCACCGTATCGCTCCTTTCCCACGTCGTGGCCGACTATCGCGCCTGGTACGCGCTCGGCCCTAACGGTTTGCCACATAATATTTTTGGTTATCTCTTCCAAGCCGCCGGCTCCGCCATCGCTCGCTCGGACACGCGCGTTCCTGCTCCTTACAATAACGATAAGCTCGCGCGTTCCACGCGCTACGGGTCGCTAAGCCAACGTTCTTTCTTCGCGAAGCCGGTGCCGAGGCGTAAGGGGGTTCGGCCCGAGGTGCCCACCTATGTCGGTCCCCAGCGGCAGACATCGCAGCAAGCCAACGCTGCCATGCGTGCGAGGCAAGAGTCGTTTCTGCATGCACTTGCCGCTGCCAACCCTTCCCTGGTACGAGTCAGGCCATCCAATCTCGAGGGTCCGCTCTTCAATAGCCTATGGCTACAATCCGGCCTCGCCCTTCGTGACGAGATCAAAGGTTTAAATGGCGAGTTTGCACATCCGCATGGAGAAGGCAGCACACATCTAGTGCTAAGCTTGGTTGACGCCGCCGTCGCCATCGAGTGTGGATGGGCTGAACGGCACCGGGCAAGTGGCGTCATTAGCGCGATGCCCTGGGGGTTTGTTTTGATTTACGCGCCGCGGGATGAAGAGGAGCTGCTTGTCTGGAAGGAGTTTATGCTCGCAAGCGCGCTGTACGTGCTCGGTGGTGAGACGAAGGTTGTGATGCCGTAACGCGAGAGGGTTAAAGCTCCTGGCTAGGGGAAGTAACCGACAAATAATACTCAAAATGAGTTCGTGATGCGCATGTATATGTGCTTTCATAATCTCCCCTCAACATTACATTCATCATCTCGGCCCTAAAGTAAATATCATTATGACTTAGTTTATGTATGTGCTCATAATTCCTTCTTTCTCGAGCATATCGTTTCATATACTTCATAAATGCTTTCGTGAGCACTGTATTAGGTAGGCAGGCTTTTTATATTCTCGATTTTAAAGGACTTGAGTCTATACGTAAGCTTCGCACTAGAAAGTCGCGTTACATATCACGGACACCTGGATCTGGCGCTAGATCATGTGCTAGAAAACAAATGAGGATTCGATAATGCTAGCTCTTGGATATGTTCCCGCCATGCCTGGACGGGATCTTGATGTGTAGCGGCACCAGCCCGGATAATTGCCGTATCCACGCCGTAGAGGTAAGGCTTCTCATTTGCATAGCAAGATGTCTCTTGGTCTTCAGGAAGAGTGCCGTTTAGGATGAACGACCTCGCAACAGAGTCGGTGCAGTCGGACTTATCTCGAGACGAATGTCCATATCCGTGATGAACAATGAGCCTCGCATTCGTTCCCATCTCACTCAGCAACCTCCGCCCATTCCGTAGAGGAGTCGCGGGATCGTATGTCTCCGCGATCAGTAGGACTGGATTCTTCAGTGTGTGGTTCAGGTCTCCTCGGTAGACTTCGGCAGGCTGAGGCCAATATGTATGAAAGTGCCGGCAGGGGAACACGTTGAAGAATCTCGAGTTGCCCGAGATCCACGCCTGTGTTGTCATATTGGCCCAGAGCGATTGCCACCATGCAAGGCCGTCCGGCGGTAGAGGAGCATCGTGGGAGTCGGCGCATATGACCAGCGCACCAAGCTCGTTAGTCGAAGGCTTCGCAGAGGGCGGGGACGAGAGCGCAGGGTCATATTCCCATTCGGAACGATCAAGCAAGACTGCCGCTAGAGTTGAATTACCTGCTTCTAGTTCATATAGCATTTGCGCAAGTGTTGGCCAGCTATTAGCATTGTATAAGGCCCCATATATAGCCGAAACTAGGGCGGAGTACGTGATGAGCGAGGGGCCGCTTGACTCGGTATAACCCCCAACCGGACGATGAGCGAGCGAGACTATCAAGTTCTCCATCCGAACTTCTAAATCTCGCAGCGATACGGGCTCAGAGCCTCTCGGTCGCGACAGGGCACAATATTCTGGCCCAGCGCTGAGACACTCGCCCAGGAATCCATCCCGCCAGGCGTCGGTCGCATTGTCCAACGCGGTCCATCCAAAGCCACCAAGGAGGCGGTGATCCCGCACATACTCGGTACCGTCGAGAATGACACGACCCACACTGTTTGGAAACATGTTGGCCCATGTCTGGCCGATCCCGGTACCGTAACTGACGAGGTAACCCGTCAGTTCGTCTTCATCAAGAGCCTTGCGGATCTCTTCCATATCGCGCGCTACGAACGCCGTGCTCACGAACCTAGCGAGATCGCCGTGCCTCTCCCAGCATGCACGGAATGTAGCATTGTTCATGGCATCTACGATCTCGAGCTGTGCCTCGGGGGACATAGAAACTTGGCGGTACTGGCTCGTCAGCATAGACCAACGATCGCGGTCGACATCGTAGGGGAAGCATGCTATAGAGGGCAAAGTAGCATTGACGCCGCGTGGATCCCAGCCCAAGACGTCAAATTTCCCGTCACTCAGTTGTCGTGTGATGTCCTCCGCAGCTCTCCACACGTAAGACGTACCACTTCCTCCTGGACCGCCCGGTTCGATGACGATCGTGCGCTGACTCTTATCCCGGCTCGATTGGCTGGTGTGGAAATTACGAGCCTTCGCATCGACCTGTTTAAGGCCTGAGACCTGGTATTTGGTCACGGCAAGGCGCGCGATACGGGGATCGGATTTGTTAGTGTAATCTAGGGGGACGTCGAGGAATCCGCATAGGTAGATGCCACGGTCCGAATATAGACCATCCTCTTGCACGCTTCGTGTCGTTGTCGCATTTCCCCAGTTCCAATGGTCGGGATTCGGGTCAAATAGACGAGCCCAAGTTCGGTGAGGTCTGGCATCGTCGACCGCAGGCGGCAGGGTAGCGTTAGTACATGGGAGAAAATGGAATGGGTCGTCGGCTCGCGGGAATCGACCGTAGGGAGAAGCGGCGCACGAGAATGTAGCGCCACTCACCAGAGCGTTGTAATACTGCTGATGAAATCCTTCATACGATAGGTTCGGGAGGCTGTTGTATAAGACAGTTAAGCCAACTAAAGCAATGATGAGAAGTGCCTTGGACTGCGATGGTTTAAGATATTGCTCTAGGCTCGGGCTTGGACTATGTGAGAAGGACGACTTCTTCATGATGTGTAACTAGCTAGATTTGATATAGAACCCAAAAGTGTGTTAGATCGTTTAAGTCTTTCGCATAAAACCCAACGCTCTGTGCAGGAACTATTTGCGAGTCGTGAATGTTATCAAGTGTAAGGCATTGAGGTGTTTAGGTTGAAGGGTTGATTTGAGAATCGGATTAGAAGGATTGTTAATATTAGAAATTACCTATAGATAAGATAGGGGTACTTCAGTATGACGGAATGTAGGTTGATCGTACAACTTTATTAAGAGAATACCTAATAGATTGTAACCGTACATTACGTACATACATACATCTTGGTACAAGATGCCTACAACCCGATTACAGTACAACCTCAATTTGTTACAGAGTTTACCTACCTACATAGTATTGGACCGTCTGGTATTAAGCATTGATATAAACGGGACATCGTAATATAAACTTTGAACTATGATTGATCTAATTACAACATGTATTTTAACGTTCTCTTAGATACGGATTAACAGTCTGCTGTCAGTTAGGAATCAGGATAAAACAACATGTTCCTCGACCGGCGCGATGGAAATTGTTATATTTATACCAGGTGCCTACCTATCTACTAATTTCTAGGCTTAGGGGGGAATTTATTAAGCATGATATATATTCACGATATAGAAGTCATAACTAATATGCCGTTAGTTTCAGGCCTTTAACATCACTTATCCGTCGTAACTTCTACAGCTATATTCGTGATATCATCACATCATCTCCAATAAGATACTATAGCAATTTCTCGTCTACATAGGTATTCGCTTGATTTCTTCAGTGGTCCAGTACTTCCTCATATTCTCCGCCCCAAGCGTCTTGACCTCCTGGTCGAGATGAGTCCATAGAACGGTCCCCCAGCTCTCCATCTGTGCCTTCAGGGCCTCCATGTCCAGATCCTGCTCGCCGTCACGACAGCTCCTGAGGAACTTGCGCATACCCTCCATGCCCACGTGGATCTCCTCGTGCTGCCTCAATAACTCCGCCGCGTCCCCGCCACCCTTCGCGTCGCTCCGGAATTCGGGCATCCGGCGCGCCAAGACGGGAAAGATGTACGTTTCCTCGATGTTGTGGTGCATTTCCAGCTGCGTCACGAAAGCCAGCCCATCGCTGATTACGGAGCGCCCGTACCGAGACGATCGCTTGTCCTGACCACCGTTCCCCGCGCATGCCGCCGCCCATAGCGCGTTCCATGCCGTGCGAAAGTGCTCATGGAACATGTCCATGCGATCTGCTAAGCGGTTGTACGCCCGGAACTCGGCGCTCTTGAGCGGTGGAAGTTTCTTCTTTTGATCTTCTGACGTGGCTGCAACCTTAGTCTTCAAGACGTTTGGGGATGTGGCGGAACTACTCGACTCGGAGGACGAGTCGATGGAATGGATTGCCGACGACGGGCTTATGGTAGACGACATAGTGGCGGCGCCTGCGAAGGCGTTACGCACGGGATCAGATCGTGAGAGAAATATAGATAGAGCCTTATCGGTACGGGTACGGCCATGAAAGATCGTTAGCCAACGAGAAGGAAACCCGGCTAGAGGCACACGTAGCAGCAGTCGACGGTTTGTAGCAAAATATCTTCCACCTATGTCTATCCGCGAGATCATGAAAGGCTCGACACGCATGTACCAGGTATTTACGTTCTCAAGGGAAATACACGTAGCTTATCCAGCCTTGCACATAACACCACCTTGTAACTTGGATATAATGTTGTTAGATAAGGCACCAGGTATATAAATTACATGAAGTAGGTAGGTTGAGTATATTCAATATGTAAATAATAACAGATAAACAGACCATTATCAATAACGTTGTCAGCAATTAGAAATTAACCAATTATATTTGCTGTTAGCGTACAACTTCAAAGTTGACGTCACTACATCAAGTTCTAGGCATGTATCACTTACTTCCTAGTACATACCTACATCACATGTGCATGTCGGCTAGTTCCTCATCCTAGGGGACCCTCTGTTTGAAACTGTTGGTGGGAGGTTCTAATACGTACGGTTTACTATGTATGTATTTTCACAAATAACTCTGTACTATGTACGTGTGGGACCTGGTAACGGGTTATTAAATTATAGTTGAGTATAGGTGCGAATCCTATGAGCGCTATTGGTTTCTCACTCTCAACCTCGTTATCTGCGGGCTTTAATCTCTTGCCTTCAGCCCTGCTTAAAGTAAGGCAAACACGTTAGATTAGGCTACGACCACACTACTAGTACAATTATCAGAGATAGAGTATCACGGCAGACATGACATTAGCATAAGACGGCTCTGTAAATCATTCGCATTTTATGCATGTTAACCTGCGGTAAGCCGCGTCCCCCCGTCCTAAAGAACGGAGTCAAATCCCTAGCCGTAGCTACGTGGTCAACCTAAGCGAACCTCGTCACTAGTAACCCTGCTAAGCCCATCTCGAGAATCTTTGCCCCCTTCTCATTAAAAAAAATGGTCCAGCCGTATGCAGTTAGATAAAGGGAAAAGAGGTAGAGAAAAGTTCCGCCCTAACCACGGACAGCACCGCCTAATACACCACCGGTGAACTGTGTACCACCAGCTTGTCTTTGACCCGTACC
>CADCWW010000040.1:0-18069 GCA_902806505.1 Hypoxylon lienhwacheense | reverse complement strand
TTTTTTTTTGTTTAAAAAAAGGTAAATAATAAACTTATATTAAATACGTTATAATATATATATTATACGTTAATTAGAAAACTAATATTATATTATATAATAAATATAAAAATATATTTTACATACCGTATTTTTTTAAAATATATTTTAATTTCATTTATTAATTTATTATTAATTTTTAAATTAATATATATCCGACTTTATTATAAAAAAATTCATAAAAATTTCTTTTAATTAAAAAGTTAAAACGAAAAACTTTTCCGAATTTATATTAAATAAAAAAATATTATAATAAAAAATATAAAAATTTATAAAAGTAATAAAAAAATAATGAGTTAATTAATATTAATAAATATTAAATTTCAATATAAAAAATTACGTGTTTATTTCTATTAAATTGAAATTAAGAATAAATTAATTTAATAATAAATTAAATTTATTAATAATTTTAATTTTATATAAAATTATAAAATAATATAAAATAAAAATAAATATATATAAATTAAAGTTTTTTTATATTTAGAAAAAATAAATATAATTTAATATAAAAAATTTAAAAAAAAATTTAAATAATTTAATTTTAAGATAAAAATTAAAAAACTTAGAAAATAAAATTATAAATCCCGATTTAAAGAAATTAAAATAAAAAATAAAGGAGGTATTTTTTTTAATTATATTATAAAAAAGTATAATATTAAATATTTTAAGAAAATTGTAATTTAAACCTCGAATAATATCTAATAAGTAATTTTAAAAATGTTATAAAAAATTTGGTAATATATTATAAAATTAATTTTAAAATTATTAAACTATTAAAACGATTAAAAGTTCAATTAAAAATAATAAAAAAAGATAAATTTAACTTTTTATATAAAAAAAGTAATATGTTATTAATATCTTAAAATATTCGGTAGAAAGCTTTACGGAAGTAATTTAAATTAATAATAAAATTTAAAACAAATTTTTTAAAAAAGAAAAGTTATTATAATTTTTAATAATAAATAAAAAAAATTAATTTTATAATTAAAATTAAATTACGTAATTTATAAAATATAGTATATATATTTATAATTAAAAATATATATTTTTAATAAATATATATTTTAAAGTAAAGTATATATATAAATAAAAATAAAAAAAGGTTTATATATAAATAAAGATATTATTTAAATATTTAAACTTATAAAATTATAAATCTTTTTTTTAATTTTATTAATTTTATTAATTTTTTGAATAAATAAATTTTCATATTTATTATCCGGATATACTTTATAATATTTACAATTATAAATAATATAACGTTAACTTTATAATTAACATGTGGTATATATATTAAAATATATATAATATAAATTTATTATAAATATAATATTATTAAAATTTTGTTTAATTAATAATTTATTAATTTATTTTTTTAAAATTTAAATAATAATTATATTTATTTTTTTTTAATTTTAATATTAATTAAAATATTATAAAATTTTATAATTTTTATTATAATTATATTAATAAATTTTTATTAATATTAATTTAAATTATTTTATTTTAATTAATATTTATCTTATTTATTTTTATATAAATATTTCTTTTTATATAATTTTCTTTTAATTTTTTATTTATAAATTTAAATTATAATATTCTTTTTAAAATTTAATTTAATTTTTATATATTTTTGTAAATATTATTATAATATATTATAAAAATTTAAAATTATATTTATTTCTTTCAAAACCTTTTTAAAATCTTAAATAATTTTAAATATTTTAGATGTAATAATTTTAAAATTTCTTTTAATATTTTTAAATTTCTTTTTAATTTTGATTTTTTAAGAAAATAATTTTTTGTATATTATTTGTAAAATATTATATTATTTGAAAAATTTCTTTTTTAAAATTATATTATATTTTATTAATAATATAAAAAAAAAAATATTTTTTTCTATTTTTATTATATAATTTTAATTAAATATTTATAATAATATTTATCTTTTAAAAAGTTTTTTTATTATATTTAAAAATAAAAATAAAAAATAATTTAAATTATATTTATATTTATAATTTATTAATTAATTTATTAATAAAATTTATATTAATTAATAAGAATTATTATTTTAATAATATTATATTTTAATAATACCCCACTTAAATATGATATTTTTCCTTGATTAATTAAAACTCTTTCGGTTTAATAAAGTCATTTAACTATTTTATTTTTATATTTTAAATTATATTTATTACATATATACATATAAAAAATACGAAAAAAAGGCTTTCTGGAATTATTTTTTTTATATATATTTATTCTCTTTTATATATTTATTTTCTTTTATATATTTATTCTCTTTTATATATTTATTTTCTTTCATATATTTATTTTTTTTATATATATATCCTCTTTTATATATATATATTTTTTTCTTTTATATATATATTTATTTTAGGTTAAATTAGTGTATATTTAAATTTATCATTTTAATAAAAACTTATTTATTATAATTTAAGAAAAGGTTTATATATTTGTTATGTTTATAAAATGTTAAGTCGATAAAAGGATAATTTAAATTAATTAATAATTATAAAAGGTAAAGATAAAGTGAAAGTGGTTTTTAAAATATAATTAATAAACGGTTCTTAAAATGTAGTTAATAAGTTAAAAAAGGTTAAAAAATAAATAAATTAATTTATAATATAATTAAATATATTTTAAAATGTTAATAAATTATAATAATCTTTATAATTTTAATAAGTTTCTTAATATTAATAATATAAATGAGAATAATATTATTAATTTAAATAAAAATAAATAATTATAATTAAAATGATAATAATTTATATAATGATAAAAAGTAATTAAAAAATTTTAGTTAATTAAAGAAAAAAAGCAAACCTGGCCGTGTAGTATGGGTTCGTCAAATATGCTGTGTAGTATGATAAGAATGAGGAGTTAATTTGAATGTGGTATAAATCGCCATACCAGGACTGTATATCTTCAAATCTTTTTTTTACGTATCCCGTTTCCTTTTCTATATTTCGATGATGTGCAGTCACATATGGATGCATTTTGATGCGTATATAGAACTAATTAAGGGCTTTAAAATAATAATCGTTTTAAAAGATTTGGAGATGATTTAGTGCTAGGATAATTAATTAAAGATAATGTAGAATTAAAAGGTATTTGAGTGTATATATGCATTTTTTAGTGTTGTTTTTTCGTATATTGTGCGGGAAATTTGACGAACCTATACTGCGCGGCCAGGTTTGCTTAAGAAGAATATCGCATTTAAATAAGGTATTATTGAAATGTAATATTATTAAGATAGTAATTTTTTAATTAATATATAAATTTTAATTCTTATATTAATAAAAATATTAATAATTATAAAAGTTTTATTAAAGAAAATAATCATATAATTAATATTAAATTATATAATTTATAAAATAATATATTGATTATATTAACCGTTTAATCCATTTTAATTATTTATAATATTAATTCTTAATACTTATTATTTTTCAAAATTAATAATTTTATTAATTTAAATTTAATGTTTTTAAAATTTAAATATATTTTTTATTATTAATAATTAAATATAATATAAAAATATAAAAATTATTTAAATTAATTTTAATTTATATTATAAGGTATATCCGAATAATAAACGTAAAGGTTTATTTATCCGAGGAATTGGTAAAAATAATAAAATTAAGGAAAAAAAAAAAGAAAAAAGGATTTATAATTTTATAGGTTTAAATATTTAAATAATATTTTTATTTATGTATAGATTTTTTTCTATCTTTATTTGTATATATACCTTACCTTAAAATATATATTTGTTAAAGATATATATCTCCGGTTATATATATATATATTATATTTTATAGGTTATGTAATTTAATTTTAGTTATGTAATTATTTTTTTAATTTATTGTCGAAAACTGTAATAATTCCTTTCTTTTAGAAGATTTATCCTAAATCTTATTATTAGTTTAAATTATTTTTGCGAAATTTTTTTCCGAATATTTTAAAATATTAATGGTATATTATTTTTTTTATATAAAGGATTAAATTTATTTTTCTTTATTATTTCTAATTAAGTTTTTAGTTTTTTTAGTAGTTTAATGGTTTTGGGATTAATTTTATAATATATTGTGAGTTTCTTTATAATGTTTTTAAAATTATTTGTTAGGTATTATTTGGGGTCTGGATTGTAATTTTTTTAAGATATCTAATATTATAATTTTTTATAATATAGTTGAAAAAAAAATATCTTTTTTATTTTCTATTTTAATTCCTTTAGGTTGGGATTTATAATTTTATCTTTTAAATCTTTTAGTTTTTATTTTAAGATTAAGTTGTTTAGGTTTTTTTTTAATTTTTTTATGTTAAATTATATTTATTTTTTTTAGGTATAAAAGAATTTTAATTTATATATATTTAATCTTATTTCATATTATTTTACAATCTTATATAAGATTGAGATTATTAGTAGATTTAGTTTATTATTAAATTGGTTTGTTTTTAATCTTAATTTGGTAAAAATGAATATGTGATTTCCTATATTAAAGTTTAATATTTATTGGTGTTAATTGATTTGTTGTTTTTAAGTTTTTTAGGTTTATTTTTTTTAATATAATTATGCTATTTCTTTATTAATTTTATAAATTTTTATATTTTTTATTGTAATATTTTTTTTAATGTAAGTTTGGAAAAATGTTTTGTTTTAGTTTTTTAATTAAAGGAGGTTTTTATTAGTTTTTTTATTAATATTTTATGTAATATAATCCCTCTTAAGGATTTGTAAGGTAACCTGTTTTATGCGAAATTTATAATAAATAGTATTTGAGATTAGTTATTTTAAAAATGGTTTATAAATGGTTATAAATATTAATTTAAATATTTATTTATTATTTTGGCTTATTTTATTATTTCTTTATATTTTATTATAATAAATTTTTATTTGGTTTTAAGAATTTTAAATAATTTGTTTGTAAAGTTGGATGTGAATTATAGTTTTTAATTATTTATTATGGAGGTAAGATATTTTATAATTTGATAGGGTTTATTATAGTATATTTAAGTTATGTTTTGGGTAGTTGCGGTTTTTTTATATAATATAGATTAGGTTATTTTTGAAAATTTATTTATAATAACGAACATATTATTGTATTTATTTTTATTTTTTGGTATAGATTTAAAATTTATAGTTAAATATTTTTATATTCTTTTTAAAATAGGTAAAGGGGATAATAATTTAAGCGTTTTATTTTTAACTATTTTGGTTAATTAATAAATATAATTATTTATATATTAATTTATATATTTCTATAATTTTAGCTATTAATAATATTATATTATCAAATGGTAAGATTTGTTTTTTTTAAGGTATGTGGTTATTATATAGTTATATGTCTCTTTTATTATCTTAATTTATAAATAATCCTTATTTAGGACTATAATTTTTCCCTTATAAGTTATAAAACCTTCTAATAAATCTTAATATAATTTTTTTAAATCTTTAATTTTTTTTTTATATTTTTATAAGCTTTCCTTTCCTCGGTTAATATTTAAGATTTTATTAATTAATATAATTTTTGATATCTTAAAGGTAAGGGTATTTTATATTTTTATAATGTTTATTATAATTTAAGTTAATTTGAATAAAGTTATGGTATATTAAATGTTTTGTTTTTCTTTTTAATTCTTTAATTCTTTATATGGTTAAAATAATATATTAGGAATTATATTTTTGGATCTTAATTGGTAAGTAATTTTAAAATTATATTATGGTAGGATTTTTGCCTATTTAGCTTATTATAAATTTAAGATTTTTTTTATATTAAAGTATTATAATATTTAATAATTTATAATAATAGTAAAAAGGTTGTTTTTTTATAATCTTATTAATTTTATATATCAATAAATTAATGTTTTTATTATAATTAATATTTTTTTATTATAAATGGTATAGTTTAATTTTATATTATATAAAACTTTAAAGTAAAATGTTATTAAATATTAAGATTTTTTTGGGGAGGTATGTTATAATAATATCTTTATAATTATTTTATTTAATATATTTATTTCGATGTAGGTTTTGGAATTAAATAAGAAATAGGTTAGTAACGGGGCAAAAATTAATTATATTTTTAATTTTATAAATATTTCTTAACATTATATGGTTTAAATTAAATTTATTTAAGATTTTATTAGTTTTATTAAAGGTTTAATTGTCACGGTTTTCGACGGTAGATCAGGGAGAGCAGTCACGTGACTGGGATCGAGTCACGTGACCTGCAAGGTATGGTACGTATATTTACAGCTGGAGGTACGTACCTTTGACAGGTACGTACCCAAGGTAAGGTATATATACGGGCAGGGATGAGGAAAGGTCTATGCGCAGGCAGGGGTGCTATTTAAACACCCAAACCTGCAGGATTGTAAATCCTTTTTTCTTTTCTTTTTTTCCTTAGCTTTGTTGTTTTTACCAGTTCCTCGGATAGATAGACCCCTGCGCCTACCATCCGGACACACCCCGTGACATTAATTATTTGATTGAATTTTTTAATAAATTTTTAATAAAAATTATAAAATTTTATAAAGGATTTTACCTTTTTAAATATTATTTTTTTATTTTTTTAAGGTATGGGTTAATCAATTATTATTTTTATTTTTTTTGGATTAATTTTATTCTGTTCTTCTTTATAATGAATTTTAGAAATTTGGTTTTTATTATATAAAATTTATATTTTGTAATATTTATTTGTAGTTTTATTTTATGTAATTTTTATAATATTCTTTTATATAATTTTTATGGGTTTTTATTAATTTAGAATAAATTAATATATTATTAATATATGTTATATAAAAGTTATTAAGATAGTTTTTTAATATATTATTAATAAAGTGTTAAAATATAAAAAGTTTTATGGTTAATTTAAAAGGTAATATTTTATATCGGAATATTTTATATTATATTTTAAAAATAATATAATCCTTATTTCCCGTTATTATATGTATATAATAGAAGGTTTATTTAATATTAATTTTTGTGAAGATTTTAGTTTTAAAAATTTTAACCAATATCTTTTCTATTAAAGGTAATAAGTATTAATCTTTTCTTGTGATTATATTTAATTATTAATAATTTATATAAAATTTAAAAGCTCTGTTTAATTTTTTTATAAATAAAATCGAGGCTATTTATAATATAATAAATAATTCGATAAAACCCTTTTTTAAATTTTTAATAATATATATTTAATAAGTTTTTAATTTTTTAACTATTAATTTATATAATAAATTATATCCTAATTAATTAAGTTTTTTTTAAGAATATATAATGGTTTATTCTAAGTTAATAAAGTGATAATTTATTTAATACCGCTTTATTAAATATATCTAAATATTTGTAATATTATTTTAATAATATTTTTATTATTAGTTTTTTTAATTTTTCGTTGTCATTAGGTATGACGTCATTAGGATTTTTTTTAATCAATAATTTATCGATCTGTTCTTCCAAAGTTTAAATAATAGTTACCCTTACTTCTTTTTCAATTTTAATGTCGGTTAAAATGTTATAAAACTCTATAACTCTTATCATAATTATATCGGTAAGTTGCTGTTAATATTAATCTAAGTTATTTTATCTTAATTGATATTTACTCTATCCATTTTTATATAGATATTTTTCTTCTTTTTTTTTTTATATAATTTCTTTTTTTTTGTTATTTTTTTAATTCTTTGTTTATAGGTTTAAATTGTGATGCTTTTTCCAAAATTCGATTTATCTTTTATATATTTTTTTAGGTGTTTTTATAATATATTATGAGATTCTGGAATCGTACCTGTTTTTTTCGAGGTTTTTTCATAATTTGTAATAATTTTAAATACTTCTCCAATATTTCGGAGGGTTTTTCAAATATTTCTTTTTTTGGTTTTTATTTTTTAAGAAATTATAATTTTTTTCATTTTATATTAACTAAAAATTATATTATTTAAAAAAATTCTTTCTTAAAATCATATTACATTTTATAGGGAATATAAAAAAATGTATTTTTTTTATATTTTTATTGTATAATTTTAATGAGGTATTTATAATAATGTTTATTTTTTAAAATCCTTTCTTATTATATCCGAAAATAAGAATAAAAAATAATCCGGTTATAATCCGGATTTATAATTTATTAATTAATTTATTAACAAGGTTTATATTAATTAATATATAGGCTTCGATTTCCATATCGGTAAGGGTATTAATAATTAAGAAATTTTTATCATTAATTAAAATATATTTGACTAAGAATAGACGCCTTCTTAATTATTTAAATAAAAAATTTATTAATATATTTTAATTATTTTTTTTAATATCGTTATTATTATTTCTTTAAAATAGGAGTTTAATTTTTTTAAGGGTTATTTTTTATTTCGGTTTTTTTTTATAATTAATTTACTGCTGGTTTTATTTATAAAGTTTTATATTCTTTTTTTATTATATAATCTTTATTTCGGTATCTTTTCTTATAATAAATAAAATATTATTTAATTTTAATAAATTATAACATTTATTTAAAATTAAAGCGTTAATATATTATAATTTTATTGGCGATTGTACCTACTATGGTAATATTATGATATATAATAAATTATTATGGTTTAAAAGGGTCTTTTCCGGGTTTTATATTTCCGGTAGTTCCTTTTTTCTTTTCTTTTTTATTTTTTATATCTTTTCTTTCTTTTATTTCTTTTTTCTAGTAAAGGATAAAATTCTTCAATTATTAATAATCGTATTTTTATATATAGATATAGAATAATAAAAAATTATATAATAGGTTATAATATTAGTTAATATTTTATTTATTTAATTGTTATGGTAATTTGTTAAATATTTTATATTTATAGTTATTTTAAGCAATTTTAACTTATCTGATTAATTTTATAAATTTGTTTTTAAAAGTTATAAAAGATTTTTTTATATTTATTTTTAAATTTTAGAAATTTTTATAAACTTTTTCGTAAATATTAAAGTCCTTATATTATTTTTTTAAATATTTTAAAATTTAATCTATAATAGATAATATTAATAATTTATCGTTTTATATTATAAAAAAGATTAAAGCTTCGGCGGTAATTCTACCTGTTTATCTAATAATATACACAATATACTTTTATTCATTTCAGAAATAATCAACATTTCCTATTAATTTATTTTTTAATAATATATATTAATATTTAAATTTAATTTTATCTTCTTTCTTTTTATTCTTAAAAATAAAAAGGTCTGTCTATTTTACTAAATGTTTTTTATTAATATTATTAGAGATATTATTATTTTTAATTTTAGATTATTTTTATAATTAATTAAATTCTTAAGTCTAAAATAAGTGAATCTTTTCCTATTATTTATAGATTATTTAGGCGATATCTTACCCAAACATTATATATTTAATAAACATTTTTAAATAAATTCTGACTTCTAATAATAATTATAATTGGTCTTCTAAAATAATTAGATAAATTATTAAAGCTATAAAAGTTATTCCCCATTTTTAATATATAACTAATCATCCCTCAGATAATTTAATTAATTCATTATATATATTATATATTAAAGTTATTTTTATAACGAAAAAAAATCAGCTCTCCCTTTTAATAATAGGTATTTAAAAAGGGGATATTCTATTACATATAATATTTTTTAATTATTTTCAAATAATTTCTTATAATCGATTATATATTTTGTTATTTATAAGATAATATAATCTGTAATAATAATTTATTATTTTATATTTCTTAAAAAATTCTTATAAATCTTTTATAATAGGTTTAATGGTGGTGGTAGTTTTTATTTATTTTTTTATCTATCTTTTCTTAATCTTATATATTAAAATTAAGAAGTAATAATAAATCTAATCCAATATTCTCTTTTATATAATTCCGGTGGATATTATCTTTTTAATATATTTTCTATATACCTATAAATTTACATTACTTGTCGGTTTTATGGTTATAAAATCGTTTATCGTAATAAATATATCACCTTAAAATATCTTTAATATAATCGATATATTATTTTACCAAAAATATTAAAATCAATATATAATATTATTTAATTTGAAATTTATTTTTTTTTTAGAATAATTATAATTTATATTTATAATAAGATATTAATCGAAAATTAATTATTTAAATTAATTAAAGTTGTTTTCACAATATAATATATAAAAAGTTTTATTATTGTTACAAAGTATATTCAAATAGTAAGTGTAAAGGTTTATTTATCCAAAGAATTAATAAAAATAATAAAGTTAAGGAAAAAAAAAAAAAGGATTTATAATTTTATAGGTTTAGATATTTAAATAATACCTTTACTTATATATAAACTTTTCTTTATCTTTATTTGTATATGTATTTTATTTTAAGGTATATACTTGTTAAAAGTACGTATTTCCGGTTATAAATATATATACCATATTTTGTAAGTTATATAACTTAATTTTAATCACATGATTATTTTTCTTGATTTACCGTCGAAAACCGTGACAGTTTAATATAAATATTTAAAATTAAATTATATATAAAATGTTATCTCAATGAATTTAAACTACACTTTAAAAAATATCTTTTTTTTTAACCACTTTAAGCCACAAGTAGAATGGCCCAAGCGTTTATAGCAGTGGGGCAAAAAAAAGATGTTTTTTAAACCGTAATTTAAACCTTAATTGTTTCCCATAAAGAATTTTGTCATCGTAAAGGTTTAAAATAATAACAAAATAATAACAAAATACCTTTTCTTTTATTATAAAATAATAATATGTTTATATTATTTTAAAATACTGTTTAGGGTTAAATATAAAGTATCGCAAGTTTTATATAACTTTTTTATTTTTTGAAAACACTATTGCAACATATAATAACCGTTTATAGAATCGTCTTATTAATGCCATATTACGCCAAGTAAATTTAACTTAAAATACCCAAAACACCTATCTCCTTTAACGCGATAATATAATAACTAATAGACTAATCAATCTAAAACTTCAATATAAGATAATATATTAACAGCTTTACGTCCGACAACTTTTTATTCAACCTTAACTTGCGTACTCGTTGCGTAATAACTGATCGGGTTGGCGTCTTTACAGCAATAAAACGCGATAAGCAACGCGATAAGCACGTGACCCGTAATAAACAACGCGATACGCGCGATACGTACAATACCACGTAATAAATACCTCCTATTAAAACCTGATTAATATGCGTATCTTTAGATGAACGATTACTTATAATAGGTTGTTAATGAATAAGTTGATGATTAGGTTAAATAATAGGTAAAAAAAGAAAAGAGGTGACAAAGTCCTGTTTTTGAGACTATTCGATTTTAGACCAAAGTTCGAAAATTTGATTTACCGGGGTTAGGACCAATCAGAGAGCTTAAAAAATACTGTGGCTAAAGAGGTACATATAAGAATAAAGGAATAACAAATTCTCGAATTTTAGTTTAAACACTGCTAAAATAAATAAAATGGATTTAATAATTTTTAAAATTTATAATATTATAAATTTAATTCCGTTTTTTTTAAAAATTTAAATATAAATAAATAAATAATTAATATATTTAATATAAAAATTAAGAAATTTAATCTTTTTTTATTAAAACGTTATTCAATTTTAAAATATAAAAATAAAATTTATTTATTTTTAAATAAAATATTCTTTTTTATTTTTTATATAATATACCATATTTTAATTATATTATATTTAAAATTTAAAATTAATTAAATTTAATTTGGTTAAGTTATTAAATTTTAAAAATAAGTTTTCTTAAATTTTAATATAGAGAAATTTTATTTTAATTAAATTATATAACAACGTTATTATTTTATATGATTTAATTTAAAAAATTTTATATTAAATTAAAAGAAATATTTTAATATTTATTATTTTATTTTTTATATAAGTTTAAAATTTTAATTTTATATTATTTAATTTAGTTAAAATATAAAGGTTTGAAATTTTAAATTTTAAAAATTAAAAGTTTATTTTTTATTATATGTATCGAACCGAAATTAAACCGAATAAATTTTTTTTTTATATTATATTAAATTATTATTTATAAAAAGCCTATTAAAATTTTAAAAATATTAAATATAAATTAATAAAGCTATTAACTTTTAAAAATAATAAATATAAAAGATTAATATTACGAATAATTAAAATAAGTCAAACGGTTAATATAATTGTTATATTATAATATATATATTTAAAATTAAAAATATATACTTTTAATAAATATATATTTTAAAATAATATATATATAAATAAAAATAAAAAAAGTTTTATATATAAATAAAAATATTATTTAAATATTTAAACTTATAAAATTATATATATATATTTTTTTGGTTTTTTTTAATTTTATTATTTTTATTAATTTTTTAAATAAATAAATCTTTATATTTATTATCCGGATATATCTCGTGATAAATTAAAATATATTTCATTAAAAATAAATATTTTTTTATTATTTAAATAAAAAATTTATTAATATATTTTAATTATTTATTTTAATAATATTATTATTATTTCTTTAAAATAAAAATTTATTTTTTATTTTTAGTTTTTTTTATAATTAACTTATTATTAATTTTATTTATAAAATTTTATATTTTTTTTTTATATTATAATTTCTATTTTAATATTTTTGTATAAGAAATAAAATATTATTTAGTTTAAATAAATTATAATATTTATTTAAAATTATAATAATAATATATTATAATTTTATTAATAATTATATTTATTATAATAATATTATAATTTGAAAAGATTTTTTCCGGGTTTTATATTTTTAATAATCTTTTTCTTCCTTTTTTTTTACCTTTTATATTTTTATTTTTTTTTATCTTTTTCTTTTAATAAAATAGAAATTTTTTTAATTATGGCAGACCCACATCACGTGCGCCATAGCGCACGTGCCACACGCTAGCCACAAGCTTAATACCATATTACCCATAAACATAAAAATACACTTCACACATTATATTCTTTCGGAATATATTTTAATTTAACTAATTATCTCATTCTAATCTAATCTATATAATATATATTTAAATTTACTATTTAATAATTCTATTTCTTTTATCCTATTTATATAATCCAATTATCTCGCAACAATTTAATCATTTAATTAAACACCACATTTTATAATTAATTTTATTTATATTATTTAATAATTCTAATTACAATTTAAAGATTATTAATTTTTTAATCTTTCTAATAAATAAAATTTACCTTCTTAATCTATATAAAAAAATAGATTTATTTTTTTTATAATAATATTATACTTACTTAATTTACCTAAGCTTATATATTAATTAAGTTTATTAAATTATTATTATTTATGGTTATATATTTATTCAATTAAGTTTACCTTTCATAATAACGCTTATCACATTCCTTATCCTTTATTATAATCCATTTGTTAAATAATCTATTTATAAAAAAAAATTAATTTTCTTCTTTCTTTTTTATCTAATAATTATATAAATCTTAATTAACAAAATAAAACAATTTCGAAAAAAAATTATTTTACTTATAATTTCATTCGTATCTATCATATCCATCACTATTAGTTAAACCGGTATATTCTATAAACCATTTAAAATAATCAATAAAACATAATAAATACAAAATTAAAAACTATTATCAAATAACCATATTTTTATATAAAAATAACAATTTTCCTTAAATCTTAAAATTAAATAATATTATTACACAACAAATAATAACATTCGTCACTTAATTATTAAAAAATATTATTAAATAATATTAAAACCTATTATTATCCGCATAATATACTTTTAAAAATTAAGGTTTTAAACTATATCCAAAAAAATAAATAATTAATTTACATAAAAATAAAATAATAATCTAATAAATTAATACTTATATCTATCAAATATAAATATAATTAAAATAAATCGATTAATTAATTCTAAACTTTAAATCTTAAATACCACCGCCATAATTATAATTAAATATAATTTTTAAATAAATTGCAACCTCATTAATATCAACTATAATTTTACCATTAATTTCAATTCTATTTTATCCCAAAATATCAATAATTAAACCAAAAATAATCATACTACCACCCTCTAAAAAAAACAAAAAGAAAACACTACTTAAACCTATTAAAACATTAAATTTAAAATGTAAAAAATTAATTACATTTTTTCTTAAAAGAAATAAACCTCTAAATAAACAAACTAAATATAAAAAATAAATTAATAAACAAACCAAACAACCATAATAAACGTTATAATAACCATAATAATAACCATATAACAATTAACCATTAAGATTTAATTAACTACTAAAATTTAATCAAATATTAAAATTTAATCAATTTTTTTTAATCACAATAAATTCGGTAAAAAGAATAATATTAAACCTTTACTTAATAATAAATATAATAAACCCAAATTGCCAAAATTAAACTAATTAATTAAAGATCCGGTAAAAAATATACCATAAAATAATTTTATATATAATTCTTAATCTTTTATTAACTAATTATAAACTTTATAAATATTTTAATCCTTAAAATAAAATTAACTTAAATCAAATAATCATAATAATAAAATACCTTAATAAACCAAAATATCATTATAAACCAAAACGTTATAATAAATTAACCAATAATCTAAAGTATTTTATTAAAATAAAATACCTTAATATTTACATAATTAATCATATAATTAATCTTATAATTAATAACCTAAAATATAATATAAAAATAAAGATAAGAATAAAGAATAAAAACAACCCTACCACATTAATCAAATTAATCAATTTAAACTACCCTAATTTTTAACTTTTCAATTTCAACATCGGGAAAATTTTTACTTATATTTTAATTTGGATTTTAAGCTAAAATTAAAATTAAACCCTTCTCTTATACAAAACCTAAAATTAATAACACCAATTAACAATCCATTATTACCACCACTTAAAATAAAACTAATCACGGCAAACCTTATTTTAACCCTATTTATCATCCCTAACCTAAATAAAATAATAACCCCATTCTATATCCTTAACCTAAACAAAATAAATAATATTAATATAAATAAAAATTTTAAATAATATATCCTTAAATTAATAACTATTTTTAAGATATTATTATAAAATAAGAAATTCTAAAAATCAATTTTTAATATTAACACAAAACTTTAAAAATAATTATCTAATACCAATTCCACCCCAATCGTATTAAAATATAACAACTTAAAAAATTAGAAATTATAATATATAAAATATTTCCATCCAAATATTTTAACATATTTCGGCTTTAATAATTATATAATAATTAAAAATAATATACATTAATATAATATACACCTATTTATTAACTCAATCCATACAATTACTATTAATAAAAATAAAACCTAATTATTAAAAGAAAATTTTTTCCAATTACTACAAAATAATACACTAATATAATATATAACCCGTTTAAATAATTTAATTAAAATAATTATAACCACCAATTTTAAATTTATTTTTAACCACATTATTAAAATTTTTAAAATTAACATTACTAATATTTTTAAAATAATGGTTAAAAATAAATATAATAAAAATAAATTATTTCTTAATTTCTTTATTATTATTTAAGTTATAAAAATAATATATAATATAAAGATAATTAATTTATCCTTGTATATATAATAAATAAATTAATTTTATAATTTAATTTATCCGGATTTACAATAATTAATCAATAAATCCAAAAAAAAATAAATTTTAATAATTACCTTAATCATTTTAAAGATAAATAATAATTTTATCGTAATAAAATTATTAATAAAAGTTTATACCATTTAATATTAATTTTAATATTACCAACTATACTAAATTTATTAACCTTACCAACTTTAATATAATTACTTATAATCCCAAAATTATTAAAACTACTTATACTACCAGGATTATTTATATTATTATAACCCCAATTGGTTAATATCACTTATATTAACTAAAAAAACATTAATTAAAATAATTGTCCCCGATATTTAAACACTTTAGCCGTATACAAAAATTACCAATATAATAAAAATAATTAATATAATAAAGATAATTAATATAATAAAAATAATTAATATAATAAGAACCAATATAACAGTTGTTATTAACACGGAAACCTACCCGATTATCAAAGTTATAATAACTGTAACGAAAATCGCAAACACAAACACAATCAAAGTGGCAAATAACATAAGTTTTGGCACCTATATAATCATATTTACTACAAATAAATATATCCTATTAGGTTTAGTAATAATTATTTAAATATATAAAATAAAATATTTATTACTATAAATAATTTTAATTATATTTAATATAAATAATATATAATTACAAATAATTATATTATATTTAAAAAAATTATAGAAGAAAAATAAAAGAAATTATATTTAGAAATAAAAAAATCTGACAAAAATAATAATACTATTTTTAATTTTATTTATTTTGTTTCCCGTAACAATAAAATTATTTTATATATATTTCGCTTCGATTTAAAAATTTATAAAAAAATAAAAATTAAAAACAAATAATTAAATAAAAAAGAAATTGTTAACAAAATATATAAAAAGGTGAAATCTTTTATATATAAAAAATATACAAAAATATTTATAATTTGTAAAATATTTATTATATATCGTTTTAATTAAATCTGCTTTAAAAATAAAAATAAAAAAATAGATAAAAAAAAAACTTTTAATTTAAACCTTTAAAAACTTAATTATATTTGATTAATAAAATATTGTTTATAATAAATAAAATATTCAATAAAATTGTAACAATACCCCACATTATATAAGATTTTTTAAGTAAAATTCCCACACAATTTTTATATTATAAAATTTCGTTCCGGATAAATAATAATGTCAAAATTATTATTAATTACTTAAATATCAGATATTTAAATATCATATATAATAAACCTTAAATTTAATACTACATACCAAATATAATTATTTTTTAAATAAAAATACCTTTAATTATAAAAAAAATCGAAAATAATATAACATTTTATAAAAAAATTATTTTTTGGATTAAAATAAATAAATAATTAAATAATAATAAAATAGTTATTTTATATATCGAAATATAAATAATAAATAATTTAAAATTTAATATATTTTTTGGTATAAATTAATTATAAAAATATATAATTAAATTTAATTATATCATTAATATAATAATTATTAATTTATATTAAAATATATAAATATTTGTAATATTTATTAAAAAAAATAAATTTATTCAATAACAAATTCAAACAAATATTAATATTTATATTTTATCCGATATAAAAGTATATATTTTTACCAATTATACCGATTTATTTATATTTAATTCTAAAAGATTATATTATAATTATTTATTTATATCCAAATATAATAATTATATTAAAATACTTTTCTTTTACAATAACTTTAAAATAATCCCATATTAAAACTTAAATAATAAAATAATTAAGATTAAATGTAACATTCACTTAAAATATATTAAAAATTATTACGAAAAAAAATTTATAACTATAATATAAAAAAAAACTAATTTCATATATATTATAATAATAATTTCTGATAATAATCCTAACCTTTTTTAGTTAACTATAAACATTAACCTAATTAATAAGTTTTTAAAAATTTTAAAAAACAATAATAAAATAATAACCAATATATATATAACATTTATAATAACCGATACAATAAAAATAATAAAAACCGAAACCAATAATAATAATCGACTACCCGATAATAAAAAACCAAGCGATAAAATTAATAAACTAATTAATAACCAATTATTTAAAAATATAAAACTAAAAGATAAAATTAATAAACCAATTAATAACCGATTATTTAAAGATATAATATTTGAGGATAAAATAAATAAATTAATAAATAATAAACTGTTTAAACCAATTAATTTAAAATTTAAACCTTTTAATATTTAACAATTAAAGAATATACCATTTATTAAAATTAAAAAAAA
>CADCWW010000039.1:0-30983 GCA_902806505.1 Hypoxylon lienhwacheense | reverse complement strand
AAATATATAAAATTATTATTTATTTTTATAAAAATATTTAGAATTTTATGGCTGTATTGTATATAATATCTTTAATTAATAATATATTTGTTTAAGGTTATATTTTAAAATATTAAAGATTATCGGCTTTCCTATAGAATCTAATTTTGCTAATTTTGCTAATTAATATAATAACGACAAACTATTAAGGTAATATCGAAGAGTAAGATTTGGATTTGGCTTTAATAGGTAACTTGTATTAGTAGTAATTATATTAATAAAATGTATTAGGTTATATTAAAAATAGAAATTTATAATATAGAAGATATAAAAAATAATAAATATTTTACCGTAGAGATTTCTAATAATAAAAAATTAAAAAAGATATAATACATTAACCTAGTAATAGGCATTAATAAAATAAATATATTAAAGTAAAGTAAAATGGTAACGGAATAAAATTCGATAATAAAATTTATATAATTAAAAATAAAATTAATAGAGAGAATAAGGTAGATATATTAAAAAATAATAATTATTTTTTATTTAATAAATATTTTGGCAATAAAAAAAATAACTTATTAATAATAGATTAATTTAAATATAATTTAATTTATATTATCGATTTTTTCAGGTATAATATTATAAAAAAAAATATAAAATATAAATAATATTTATATATATTTATATCTAAAAATAAATTAATGGCGTATATAAAATGGAAGGAATATCGAGGTTTAGAAAAAATTTAGATTAAAAAACCACTACTATTTATATAACCACAAATCCCTATATAACCATCATTATCCACATAACCATCATCATCTATATAACCACCGTTATCCATATAACCATTATTATCTATATAACCACCATTATCTATATAACTATTGTTATCTATATAACCATAACTAAATAAAAAGCGATATTAAAATTTATTAATTGAAGATATCTTTAATAAAAAAAAATTAATCGATAAAGATGATGATTTAAATTTATTTAATTAAGAAAAATTTTTACTAAAATTATAATAGGAATAATCGGGGGATTTAAAACATAAATTAAAGGTAATAATAGATTAAGATAGGTTAGAATAAAATATGGGCGTAAATAGTAATATAAATAAAAGGGATATTAATAATTTTATCGAAATTATTAAAATTAAATTGCGAAAGAAAAAGTTTAATTTAAGATATAATAAATATATCTATATTATATTTAAAGTTAAATTTTACAAAAAAGAAAAAATATATATTATATATGGAAATATAAGTATTTTAAGAAAATTGATGGATAGATTTTAGTTTATAATATATAGTGAAAATTATATAATAATGAAATAAAAAAAAAGTTATATAATAAAAGGTATTATAAAATTAATTATTTTATATAATTTTATTTAATTTTAGTTGAGGATATTAGTAAGATGATGAGGGTGATGAGCTAAATTTTTAATTTAAATAATAATATAAGTATATGATAATTTGAAGCTAAAGTTTTTTTTGGGAATAAATTGGTTAAATATTTATAAAGTTATTATAAATTTCTAATATAATATAATGATAATATATTTGTGTGGAGATATGAAATTCTCGATTAATTTTTATAAATTTAATAAACCGATATATTAACGAGTTAAAATAAGATAAAATGTTAGATTAGTATTAAGTGAGTTAAGATATTTATCTATAAATTATATTAATTTATTAAAAAAAAATAAGTATGGGAATATCCGAAAATATTTATTCCTATTTAAAATAAAAGGAGTTACAAATATATTATTAACTAATATAATAAATAAAGTGGTATCAATTATTAACAAATTAAATAAATATATTAAGATTTATAAAGGTTAAATTTTAGGTATAATAAAAGATTCAAATAATAAAAGTAAATATAAGATAGATAAGTTAGCCTTTTATTTTAGAAAATTTGATATAATAGAAAAAAATATAGAAATATTTATAGTAAATAAGGTGTCGGAAAATATATTAAAAAATATTAAAGTATAATTAAAAAAAGAGTAATTTAAATTGTTAGATTTAGGTAGAGTATTAAAAAACGAAGATAATAAATTTTCGAAAATATTTTTTAAGGATTTATATTTTAATTTAATAAGATTAGAAGATATCTTTAATATATAAATAAAAGATGGTATATATATATAAAATATTAATAGGGATTTTGTATAGAAGGTAAAAAAGATTTTTAAGAAATATAATATATGGTTAGGTTATAGGATTATTAATATGTTTAAAGAAGTGAAGATAAAAATTAATTTAATTAATAATTAATAATAAAGAAAATTTAGAACTTGATTATATAAGTTAGGATAATAGGATAAAAAATTTTTTAATAAAATTTTTAACAAAATATATAATGTGAAAAAAATGGATTAAATAAAAGAATTAATTTTATTTAAAAATTTAGTATTTATGGTATGGAGAATCATAAATGGAGTAAAGAAAAGAAAAGTAATAATAAATTTAAAAGTATTGAATAATATTATAATTCTTAATATTTATTTATTATTTATATAAAAAAATATTATTATTGATATAAAAAGAAAATAAAAAATAATAATTATTAATAGGCAAAGTTTTTTTTATTAATTATTATTATATAGATTATATAAAAATAAAATAATTATAATTTTATTTAAAAAATTAGAAATATTAAATATTATATTAATAGATTTTAAAAATAATTTATTATATGCTTAACGATTCATAGATTAAAAATTTATTAATTATAAGTATTATTATCGAGTGTATATGGATAATATAATAATCCTTAACGATATAAAAAAAGATTATCTAATATATTTAGATATAATCATATAGTTATTTAAAATAATAAGGATAATATTTTTATTAAAGAAATCTTTTTTAGGATATAATGTTATATGGTTATTAAGATTATTAGTTAATAATTTTGGAGTTTTTATTATGGTAGATTGAATAGTTGCGATATAAAAATTAGAAATTCTAAGAATATTAATAGATTTAAAAATTTATATTGGTATAATAATTTGGTTATGGAAATATATATTATGGTATTAATAGAAGATATTTTTTTTATAAAAATAAAAAATGGATATATTTGTTAATGGTTATAAAAAAAAAGATTTATTAATAAAAAATAAAGTAATAAAGAAAAAATGGATGTTAAAAAAATAGTTCGAATTTATATTGGAGGAGATGGAGATTTTTAAATTAATTTAATATAATTTATATATAAAAATATATCTATTATATTAAAACTTTAATAAAATAATATTTATTAAATTAAATATATTTAAAGAATAAAGATATAAAATAATAATATTTTATATGAGTAAAGAATAAAATGGAATTAATATATTAGTTAATAAAATCTAACTTATCTAATTCTTAAATAAAATATTTATTAAAATAAAATCTAAATATTAAACCATTAAATTTAAAATTTCTTATTTAATATAAATATATAAAAACTTATATTTATAAATATAATTTAATAAAAAAATAATTATTATATTAATAAATTATAGAGTAATTAAAGGTATAGTTAAATAAAAGAATTTAATTATAATAAATATAGTGAAATATAATTAATAATTAATAATAACTTTTATATATTTTAACTAATATAGATTGGATATATAGTATATATTAAGATAATTTAATTTAATATTTGATGTGTTATCTAAATTACCTATAATAAATACTTATAAGGATAAAAAAGAAAAGAATGATGTTATTAAAAATGAATTAAACGATTTGGTAAATAAATTTGTTTATAATTTATTATTGGTAAAGGTAATGTTTAGAGATGATTTGATAAATAAGTTTAAGAAAGTATATGAAATAGATAAAAAGTATGGGTTTATTATTAGAAAGTTATAGGAGAATGATAATATAATGGGGATATATTTTAGATTTAAAGATAATTTATTTTATTATAATATGGGGGTAAAAGGAGAAAAATTAATAATATTATAAGATTATATATAAGATATTTTCGAGATAATATATGATAAGTGTTATTATTTTAGAATGGTAAAAATGGTAATAAAATTGGAAAATTTTATAATTAATAACGTTATTAGGAAATTACGAAATTATTTTAATTATTATTTAAAATATATATTTAATTGTATGGATAGAAAAAAGTTTTTAGGAAATTTATAATTAATTTAAAATAAGTTAATTTTATATAATACAATAATAATAGATTTTATAATTACCTTATCGAAAATATTAGTTGAAAATATATATTAAAACACATCTGGTATTATAGAATATGATATGTTATTAATAATGATATATAAACTTTCTAAAAAATATTTATTTATATTAGGTTATATTAATTATAACGTTAAAGAATGGGTAGATTAGTTTTTTAATATAATTATATTATTGGATTGGGGTTTATTATAACGAATAATTAATAATAAGGATTGGTAAGCTCGGGCTATCGTATAAACTAAACTAAAACAAGATAATAAGCTAAGTTAAAATGTGCTCCGAAAGAACACGGTACGCGAAACGCACTTTTATGCTCATTAAGCAGTGTGGCGCTAGCCCTGTGGCTAACGCGTGGCACGTGCGCTGTGGCGCACGTAATGTGGGTTTGCCAAGGATAATAAATTTTTATTGGAATTATAATAAATAATTTTTTTTAAAGTAGGAATAGTGTTAAATTTTTTTATAATATAGTATTTATAAACTGATAATTAAAATAAAAAAAGGAATTAAAATGTCGAAATTATGATATAATATTATATTTTAATAAGTAATAAATTTTAAGTAAATATTATATCGATATTATAATTTAATATTAATAATATGAAAAATTTAATATTAAGAAAATTATTTAATAAAATTATTTTAAGTTTTAAATTAAATATAATATTATTTATCCTCGAAATATTATATAATATAATAAATTTTAAGATATTATAGTAAATATATTAGAAAGAGGTAAAAATAATTATCGATTTTATAATAAAAATAAATAAGATTAAGTACGATAAAAAATATTAATAAAAAGAGTTTAAAATAAACGACGAGGTATATTTGAAATTGTATAAAAAATATAATTTTTTTGGAAAATCTTTTAAGAAATGGTTTTATTAAAAGATAAGATTTATGATAATTATAAGGAAAGTGGATAATTTGGTATATAAGTTGAATTTTTTTAGATATTAAAAAGTATATTAAGTTATATTTATAATATATTTAATATTGTGATTTTTGGGTAAAGATTTTTTTATTAAGAAGAAATTGTAATTAAGTTAGATATAGGTTAATGGAAATGATAAGGAATGGAAATTTTATAAGATAAAAAAGTTAATTAAAAGAAAGGTTAATAAAGCTGAAAGGAAATAATTTTTAAAATATTTTATATACTGAAAAAGATATAATTTAATATATAATTAGTGGTATTTAAGGGATATTTTTATATAAAATATGGTAAAATTAATTAAAGAATTTGATTAAAAAAATAAAATATTATTAAAGAAATTACGAGTAAAAGGAATTGAGTAGTTAGAGATAATATCGACAATTTTAAAAGAAAAAGATTAAGGTAAAGTAATAAGTATTATCCCAAAAACGAATATATATATATATAATTGCCTATAAATGTATGAAAAAAGGATAATATATAATAGTTATAAATTTTAATTAATTTAAATATATATATAAAATAAGATAAAGAGTTATAAAGAATATAAAAATATAAGATAAGGAAATGAGGATGTTTTTTTTTTAAAAGGGAGGGGGTAATTAATAAGAAACTTAAAGATTAAAATCTGATAATTAAGGGATATTTATTAAAGTTTAACTTTAACCTTTAATATATTTTATAACTTATAATTATTATTATTTTTAAATAAATTCTTTTTTAAATTATTAATGAATGATTTCTTACTTTAGATAAAATCTATTAGATTTTGGTATTAGTTATTATTGCTACGGTTTTCTTAAATTACCATCACATTTGTGACATTATATAATAATTATTTTACCAAAAAATTTTAAAATATTTAAAATTACTTTTATAAAATTTTATAATAACTTTAACTTTATTTAATAATTTATAAATTATACTTTAAAATTTTATAAATAATTTATTAAAATATATATAAATAATATTATTATTTTCTTTAAAATTATTAAAAAATATTTATTATATTTTAAATAAATATTTTTCATTTTAAAAACATTAATTTATCATTAAAACTTATTACGAAATATATCCGAATAATAAACATAAAAGTTTATTTATCTAAAGAATTAGTAAAAATAATAAAATTAAAAAAAAAAAAAAGATTTATAATCTTATAAATTTAAATATTTAAATAAAAAATTATTATTTTAATAATATTATATTTTAATAATACCCTATTTAAATATAACATTTTTCTTTAATTAGTTAAAGTTTTTTTAATTATTTTTTATTATTATATAAATCATTTTAATTATAATTATATAATCATTTATTTTTATTTAAATTAATAATATTATTTTTCTTTAAAATATTATCGGAATTATTAAAATTATTATAATTTATTAATATTTTAAAATACGTTTAATTATATTATAAATTAACTTACCTAATTTATTTTTTAACCTTTTCTAACTAGTTAATTACATCTTGAAAATTACTTATTAATTATATCTTAAAAATTGTCTTTACTTTATCTTTACCCTTTATAATTATTAACCAATTTAAATTACCCTTTTACCTTTTTATTAATTTAATACTTTATAAATATAATAAACGTATAAACTTTGTTTTAAATTATAATAAATAAGCTTAAAACCTTTATTAAAATAATAAGCTCGGGTATATACTAATTTAAATTAGAATAAATATATAAAAAAAAAAATAAATATATAAAAAAAGAAAAAAAGGATAAATATATAAGAGAAAAAAAAATAGTTTAAAGAACTTTTCTCTTATATCTCTTATATATATATATATACGTATATAATAAATTCAATTTAAAATAAAAAAGTAAAATAATTAGATAACCTTATTAAACCGAAAGAATTTTAACCAATTAAAAAAAAATATTACATTTAAATAAAATATTATTAAAATATAATATTATTAAAATAATAATTCTTTTTAAATAATACCTTTATTTATATATAAACTTTTCCTTATTTTTATTTATATATATATTTTATTTTAAAATATATATTTATTAAAGATATATACTTTTTATTATAAATATATATACTATACCTTATAAATCACATAATATAATTTTAATCACATAATTACTCTTTTTAATCTATTATTAAAAACCATTATAAAATTTAAAAAAAAATTTTAAATCATTTTATTATTAAATTATTCGGCTTTTTTATTAATAATAATAACATTATTATAATTAACAATTATATTGCAATAATTAAAAAAATTAAAACATTAATAATTTTTTTTATTTTAAAAATATATATTAATATAATAAAATTTTTAAAAAAAATTATTTTATAATATTAATAAAAGATATTTTTTTTATAATAAAAGAAAATATAATTTATTATAAAAAATTATAAAAATAAAGATTTATTTAAAACGTTATTAAAATATAAAAAATAAATAATTAATATAAAATTTATTTTAACCGATAAAAAAAAAACATTTTTAAATATTATAAAATAAATTATTTAATTTAAAATATTATTATTTTAATAATATTTTATTTTAATAATACCCCACTTTTTATGGCATTTTTTCGTTAATTAATCATTTTTCCTTAACTTTTAATACATTTACCATTTCTTTTATCGATTATAACATTATTAATATTAAAAAACTTTTTATTATTATAAAAACATAAAAATTTAAAAATCTTTTAACCATATTTACCTTTTTATCACAAAATTTTAATTAATTATTAATAAAAACCCTTAATTATATAACCCCATATCATAATATTTTAATTAATTTATTATAATACACTTATAAAATTTTTTTACTTTATAACTTTTTTAATATAAACTTTTTATATAAATTATATATTAATTATAATTCTTTATCGTAAAATTTCTTTTATTATATTATTTTAATCAATTTATAATTAAATTATATATAAATTATATTTCTTTATTATAAAATCCCATCCTTATAAAATTAATCTTTTTATTAATTTATAATAAAACTTTTTATTATAAAATATTTTTTTATTAATTTATTATAAATTTCTTTTCCGTAAACCTTTTTTTTTAATAAAGTTTTTTTATTATAAAAATTTTTTTTATTAACTTATGTCACAGTTTTCGACGGTAGATCAGGGAGAGCAGTCACGTGACTAAGATAAAGTCACGTAACTTGCAAAATATAATACATATATTTATAACCGAAAGTACGTACTTTTAATAAATATATATCTTAAAGTAAAGTATATATATAAGTAAAGATAAAAAAAGGTTTATATATAAACGGAGGTGTTATTTAAATATTTAAACTTATAAAATTACAAATCCTTTTTTCTTTTCTTTTTTTTTTTAACTTTATTATTTTTACCAATTTTTTAAATAAATAAACCTTTACATTTACCATCCAAATATACCCCATAATAATAATAAAATTTTTTATATATTATATTATAAAAACAATTTTAATTAAGAGCAAACCTGGCCGCGCAGTATAGGTTCGTCAAATTTCCCGCATAATATATCAAAAAACAACGTTAAAAAACGCATATATATATTCAAATACCATTTAATTCTATATCATCTTAAATCAATTATTTCCATCTCAAAATAACCCCAAATCTTTCGTATTTGATATCTATTTGAAGCCCTTAATTAGCTCTATTAAACGTGCTAAGTTATACCTGTATGCGACCGCGGAAAGGTAAGTTATTAAAAAGAGGAAAAGATACAGAAAAAGGGGATTTGAGCATATATAACCTTGGCATGGCAATCCATACCGTATTCGGATTAACCCCTCATTCTTGTCATACTACACGGCATATTTGACGTACCCATACTGCGCGGCCAGGTTTGCTCAAAATTCAAATATTTAATTTTTAATTAATATTTTATTATAAATATAAATTATAATTATTCCGAAAAAAAAAAAATAAATTCCAAATTAAACAACACTTATTACGGGGTATATCCGGATGGTAAACGTAAAGGTTTATTTATTTAAAAAACTAATAAAAATAATAAAATTAAAGAAAAAAGAAAAGAAAAAAAAATTTACAATCTTACAAATTTAAGTATTTAAATAACACCCCTGCTTACGCATAAACTTTTCCCCATTTTTATTTATATATATATTTTACTTTAAGGTATATATTTATTAAAAGTATATACCTCCGGTTATAAGTATATATACTATGCTTTATAAGTCACGTAACTCAATCTTAGTCACGTGACTGCTCTCCCTGATCTACCGTCGAAAACCGTGACAACACCACATATTAATTTCAATATTTTTAATAAAATAATATATTGATTATTTTAAAAGAATTTTAAAGTAATATATCCATTACGATAAACGATTTTATGGTTATAAAACCGGCGAGTAATATAAACTTATAAACGTACGGAAAATACATTAAAAAAATAATATTTATTAAAATTATATAAAAAAAAGTAACGGATTAAATTTATTATAACCTTTTAATTTTAATATATAAAATTAAAAAAGGATAAATAAAAAAACAAATAGGAATTACCACCACTATTAAACCCATTATAAAAAACTTACAAAAGTTTTTCGAAAAATATAAAACAATAAATTATTACCGCAAATTATATTATCCCGTAAATAACAAAATATATAATTAATTATAAAAAATTATTCAAAAATAACCAAAAAGTATTATATTTAAAAGAGTAACTTTTTTTTAAATATTTACCATTAAAAAGAAAAGCCGATTCTTTTTTACCGTAAAAATAATCTTAATATATAACATATATAATAAATTAATTAAATTATTTAAAAAACAATTAATTATATATTAAAAATAAGGAATAATTTTTATAATATTAATAATTTATTTAATTATTTTAGAAAACCAATTATAATTATTATTAAAAACGAAAACCCACTTAAAAATATTTATTAAATATATAACGTTCGAGAAAAATATCGTTTAAATAATTTACAAATAATAAAAAGAGGTTAATTTATTCCAAATTTAAAAATTCGATTAATTACAAAAATAATCCAAAATTAAAAATAATAACGCCTTTAATAATATTAATAAAAAACGTTTAATAAAATAAACGAACCCCCCCATCTTTAAAAATAAAAAAAAAGAGATAAAATTAAGTTTAAATATTAATATATATTATTGGAAAATAAGTTAATAAAAAACATTAACCATTTTTGAAACGAGTAAAAACATATTATATATATTGTTAAACGAACGGATAAAATTATTGCCGAAACTTTGATCCCTTTTATCATATAAAATAACGGATCGCTAATATTATTTATTATAAATTAAATTTTAAAACACTTAAAAGAATAATATAAAGATTTTAACGTTTATAAAAAAATTTATAAAGATTTTCAAAACTTAAAAATAAATGTTGTCACGGGGTGTATCCGGATAGTAAACGCAAAGGTTTATTTATTTAAAGAATTGGTAAAAATAATAAAATTAGGGAAAAAAGAAAAGAAAAAAGGATTTATAATTTTATAGGTTTAGGTGTTTAAATAGCACTTTTATTTACGCATAAACTTTCCCTTATCTTTACCTGTATATATATTTTCCTTTAAATACGTATTTGTCAAAAGTACGTACCTCCAGTTATAAGTATACATATTATACCTTGTAGGTCACGTGACTCAATCCCAGTCACGTGACTGTTCTCCTTGATTTACCGTCGAAAACCGTGACAAATGTAAAGAAATTTTTCATAATTTTTAAAAATAAATTTATAAAATTAACCGGATAAATTAAAATTACCCAAAACAATTATAAATATAAAATATTTGGTAAATTGTTATAAAAATTAAATAAATAAAATATTAATTAATATTATAATTTATTATATAATTTCTTATTATTTTATACTTATATATAAAAATATAACCATTAATAGTTAAAAATTTGTATTTTTTATTAAAAAAAGGAGATAAAAAAAGGAAAAGATATGAAAGGTAAAAAAAAAAAGAAAAAAAAACTACCGGAAATATAAAACCCGGGAAAGATCTTTCCAAATTATGATAATCCGTTACGTATTACGAGATCGCCACGGTAAACACAATTATAAACAAGACCGTAATATATTAATATTTTAATTCCGAACAAATTTTATAATTTATTAAAGCTGGATAATATTTCATTTACCATAAAAAAATATTAAGATAAAGATTGTGTAATAAAAGGAGAATATAAAACTTTATAAATAAAACCGGCAATAAATTAATTACAAAAAAAGGTTAAAATAAAAAAAAAACCTTAAAAAAATTAAATTCTTATTTTAAAGAAATAACGGTAACGATATTAAAAAGAAATAATTAAAATATATTAACAAATTTTTTATTTAAATAATTAAAAAAGCATCCATTCTTAATTAAATATATTTTAATTAATAATAAAAATTCTATAATTATTAATACCCTCACTAATACGGGAATTAAAACTTATATATTAATTAATATAAACTTTATTAACAAATTAATTAATAAATTATAAATCCAAATTATAATTAAATTATTTCCTATTATCACGGTTTTCGACAGTAGATTAGGGAAAGCAGTCACGTGACTGGGATTGAGTCACGTGACCTGCAAGGTATAATATGTATACTTACAGCTAAAAATACGTACTTTAAATAAATACGTACTTAAGATAAGATATATATACGGGTAAGAATAAAAGAAGGTTTATATGTAAACAGGGGTATTATTTAAATACCTAAACCTATAAGATTATAAATCCTCTTTTCTTTTCTTTTTTTTTAACTTTATTATTTTTATTAGTTTTTTGGATAGATAGACCTTTATGCTTACCATCCGGATATACCTTATGATAATAATAAAATTCTTTATATATTATATTATAGAAATAATCTTAATTAATTTAAATTATTAATTCTTAATTAATATCCTATTATGGATATTAATTACGATTATTCTAAAAAGAAAATAAATAAATTTTAAATTAAATAATACCATATATTAATTTCAATACCCTAATAAAATAATATATTAATCTTATCTTAAATATTATAAGGTAATATATCCATTACAATAAATAATTCCGTTATCATAAAGCCAGTAAATAATATAAACTTACAAATATATAAAGAATATGCTAAAAAAATAATACTTACTAGATTCATATAAAAAAAAATATTAAATTTAATCTGTTATAATCTTATAATCTTAATATATAAAATTAAAAAAAGATAAATAAAAGAATAAATAGGAACTATTATTTTTATTAAATTTATTATTAAAAATTTATAAAAGATTATTAATAAATGCGGAATAATAAATTATTACCGAAAATTATATTATTTTATAAATAATAAAATATATAATTAATTATAAAAAATTATTCGAAAATAATTAAAGAATACCATATCTGAAAAAATAGCCCTTCTTTAAATACCTGTTATTAAAAAGAAAAACCGATTTCTTCTCGTTATAAAAATAATTTTAATATATAATATATATAATAAACTAATTAAATTATTTAAGGGATAATTTTTAATTTATTAAAAATAGGGAATAGTTTTTATAACTTTAATAATTTATTTAATTATTTTAGAAGATTAATTATAATTATTATTAGAAGTTAGAATTTATTTAAAAATGTTTACCGAATATACAACGTTCGGGTATAATATCGCTTAAAAAATCTATAAATAATAGGAGGAGGTTAACCTATCCTAAACTTAGGAATTTGATTAATTATAAAAATAATTAAAAATCGAAAATAATATTATCCCCGATAATATTAATAAGAAATATTTAATAAAATAGATAGATTTTTTTATTTTTAAAAATGAAAAAAAAAGAGATAAGGTTAAGTTTGAATATTAGTATATATTATTAGAAAATAAATTAACGGGAAATGTTAATCATTTCTGAAATAAACAAAAATGTATTATATATATTATTAAACGAATAAATAGAGCTGTTGCCGAAGCCTTAATTTTTTTTATTATATAAGATAACGGATTATTAATATTATTTATTATAAACTAAGTTTTAAAGTATTTAAAAGAATAATATAAAGATTTTAATATATACGAAAAAGTTTATAAAGATTTTTAAGATTTAAAAATGGATATAAAAGGATTTTTTATAATTTTTAAAAATAAATTTATAAAATTAGTCGGATAAGTTAAAATTATTTAAAATAATTATAAATACAAAATATTTAATAAATTATTTTAAAAATTAAATAAATAAAATATTAATTAATATTATAACTTATTATATGATTTTTTATTATTTTGTATTTATATATAAAAATATAATTACTAATAATTGAAGAATTTTATTTTTTATTAAAAAAAAGAGATAAAAAAAGGTAAAAATATAAAAAGTAAAAAAAAAAAAAAGAAAAGAATTATCGGAAATATAAAGCCCGGGAAGGATTTTTCTAAATTATAATAATTTGTTATATATTATAAGATTGTTATAATAAATATAGTTATAAATAAGATTATAATATATTAATGTCTTAATGTTAAATAAATTTTATAATTTATTAAAGCCGGATAATATTTTATTTATTATAAAAAAGGATATTAAGGTAAGGATTATATAATAAAAGAAAAATATAAAATTTTATAAATGAAATTGGTAATAAATTAATTATAAAAAGAAGTTAAGGTAAAAAAAAAATCCTAAAAAAATTAAAATTTTATTTTAAAGAAATAACAGTAATAATATTAAAAAGAAATAATTAAAATATATTAATAAGATTTTTATTTAAATAATTAAGAGGGTATTTATTTTTAGTTAAATATATTTTAATTAATAATAAAAATTTTATAATTATTAATATTTTTACTAATATAAGAATCGAAATCTATATATTAATTAATATAAATTTTATTAATAAATTAATTAATAAATTATAAATCCGGACTATAATCGGATTATTTTTTATTCCTATTTCTAAATATAATAAAAAAAGATTCTAAAAAATAAATATTATTATAAATATTTAATTAAAATTATACGATAAAGATATGGGGGAAATATATTTTTTTATATTCTTTATAAAATATAATATAATTTTAAAAATTTTTTTTTTTAAATAATATGATATTTTAATTAATATAAAATAAAAGAAGTTATAATTTCCTGGAGAATGGAAATTAAAGAAAGAAATATTGGAGAGGTTTTTCAAAATATTAAAAAAATATCTAAAATTATTACGGATTTTAAAGAAATTTTAAAAGAAATAGATTTAATTTTAAAATTTTGTAATATATTATAGTAATATTTAAGAAAGTATATAGAAAATAAACCGAGTTTTGGGAAGAATATTATAGTTCGGATTTATAAAAGAAGAATTGAAAGAATAGTGAAAGGAGGAGAAGTTATATAAGAAGAAGAAGGAAGAAAAATATCCATACCGGGATAAATAAAGTAAATATTAATTGGAACAGGATAATTTAGGTTGGTATTGATAATAACTTATCGATATAGTTATAATAAAAACTATGGAATTTTATAATATTTTAACCGATATTAAAGTTAAAAAAGAAGTAGGGGTAATTATTATTTAAGTTTTGGAAGAATAAATCGATAAACTATTAATCGAAAAAAATCTTGATAACGTTATATTTGATGACGATGAAGAATTGAGAAAATTGGTAATGAAAATATTATTAAAATAATATTATAAATATTTGGATATATTTAGTAAGGTGGTATTAGATAAGTTGTTATTTTATTAATTTGGAGTAAACTATTATATATTTTTAGAAGAAAAATCCGATTAATTAGGATATAACCTGTTATATAAATTGATAGTTAAAGAATTGGAAGTTTATCGAATATATATTATAGAAAATCTAAAGAAGGGTTTTATTAAATTATTAATTGTACTATGGATAGTCCCGATTTTATTTATAAAAAAGTTAAATGGAGTTTTTAGATTTTATATGGATTATTAAAGGCTAAATATTATTATATGAAAAGATTAATATCTGTTATTTTTAATAAAGAAAATATTAATTAAAATTTTTAAAGCCGAAATCTTTACGAAAATTAATATTAGATAAGTTTTTTATTATATATATATAACGATAAGAGATAAGGATTATATTATTTTTAAAATATAATATAGAACATTTTGATATAAAGTATTGCTTTTTGGATTAATCGTAAAATTTTTTATATTTTAATATTTTATTAATAATATATTAGGAGATTATTTTAATAATTTTTATATAATATATATTAACGATATATTGATTTATTTTAAATTAGTGGAAGATTATAAAGATTATATAAAAAAGGTATTATAGAAATTGTATAAAATAGGATTATAAGTAAATATTATAAAATATAAATTTTATATAATAGAAATTAAATTTTTAGGATTTATTATAGGAAAAGATGGAATAAAGGTTAATTCGAAGAAAATAGAAGTTATAACTAATTGGTTTATATTTTAGAAGGATAGAAAAGTGATATTTAAAAAGGTAAAATCCTTTATAAGGTTTTATTGTTGGTTGGATAAAGTGGAACAATAAAATTAAATAAAAACATAATGTTATTAAAATCCTTGATGATGAAAGAAAGAGGAATCTTTATTTGATAAAAGATAGGATTAGAATCCTTTTATGCCCTTTTATATTACATAACTGGTTTGTGTCTTAGTCACGTGATCTTTTAACTAAATATATAGTTACTAATATACATTAGTACTAATATTAGCAACTTTTTCTTTTCTCTTTTTTTTTTTATCATCACGTGTATACTTTGTCTCTGCGTTTTGTCCGATTACCAAAATGTGGTATGTTGTGTCTTTACCGATTTTTTATAATTCTTTGTTTTTTCTTTCGTACCTGTTACTTACCCAACTTCTTATTCTTAAACCTTAGTTCTAAAAATAATATAGATATCCTTTAAAGTTTTCAAAATACGTAAGACTTTTTCTTTATTAATATTTTTTATAATCTTTAACTAATTTTCTTTTTAAGGTACTTTTTTTTTAATCTTTTTTTACCCATCCTTATAGTCTTATCATAAGACAATTTATTTTTATAAATGTTTTTAATATTTTATTAATATTAAACTTAATTATAGCATCAGCTAGATTATTTTTTCTATGTATCCATCTAATATCGTAGATTTCCCATTTCTCATATAACTACCTAATTAACATAATATTAATCATTAATCGTTTCTCCTTGGTTATACCTAATTTAACAAAACATTTATAAAAAGAAAAAGAGTCTGTACACATAACGATTGATGGCGCAAGTAAATTTAACTTTCTTAAAATAAAAGTTATCGTTATATTTATTACAATTGCCATATTAACTCCATATATCATAACATAAATCTCGCTTACGAATATATTTTTCGTAATTTGTTTATATTTTATTAAACTCTAATGTACGATATTTCTTTTTATAATAAATTTTTTGTTATTTATAATTTCGTTAATTAAAAAAATTTTATATTTAATTTAGGAATTTAAATCTTTATTATTTATAAATAATTTATCGATAAATATAAATATTTTTATAGTTTTTAAGTTTAATTCGATTAATTGTAAATCTTATTATAAATTATTAAATTGCTATTTTAACTTTTTATTTAACTTATTAATTTTAGTTTTTCTTAGTTCGCGATATTATATTACCTTAAATATATTAAATATCGTTTCCGGTTAATAAATAAATACGATATAAATTCTTTGTATTTATTATTATATATATTATTAAATAATATTTTTATTTTTATCTTTAATAAATATAATTTTTTTGTTTTATCTTTTTTAATATATATATAAATTACTATCTATCTTTTATAATAATATATAACCGTTAAAAATTAACAAATTTTCTTCTATAAAATATAATTTTAATTTAGTTAAAATCTTTACCTTTTCCAATTCGTTTTCTTCCAACTTTCCAAATTTCTTATTAAAAACACTAAATATATCATTTATTTACATTCCAACAATTCCAAACCATTCCGTCGAATCAAATATTAATAAACATAAATCGTACATAAACGTAATTATCTAAAATTTCTCTTTATAATATTTAAAATATATTACCCACCAATAAATTTTAATTTCTAACACTCCGTAAATAAATTTAATTATAACCATAATAATATCCTTTAAATATTTACCTACCAATTATAGCAGTAATTTAATAAAAACTTTACAATTTAATTATATCTTTAATTAAATATAGGCTTACATAATATTTTATAATTAAACATTCATGCCTCTTTTAATAAAAAATGGTATAAACATAACGATAATTTATTGGTTTAATTATTATATAGTTGGTAATTAAATAAAGATTAATTTCTTACCTTTATTATTATATCTTTATATAATAAATCTAGATTTTTTATAAAAGATATTTATCACTTTACCTTTTATTTCTTTCACCATTCTAAAATTAAAAATACAAATATCGCCATATTTCGTATAATCATACTTTTTAAATAAAAATATGCCTTTTCCGATAAATCCTTCAATCTTTTATACGTTTAATACCTTAAACAGTTATCTAAAAATTATAATTTTACCTTTTTTACATAATTACATTACTAATTTCTTATCTACTATTTCCTTTTATAATAAATTAACAACATTATTTATTACCTTCGGCTTATTTTTACTACCGAAAGATTATCCCCGGCATTTTTTAAAAATTACCATCTCTTTTTACAGAATATATTCCTCCAACTCCTCACTTTCCGACTTTATTTCGGAAATATCACCTTTTAATTCGTTTATTAATTTATTCCATAAGTATAGCTTAATAATTATTATTCGGAAATTAACTAATTTACCATTAATCTCAACAATATAATTTTTTCCGTCTCGTATAATTAATTTATACAATTTAATCCACCTTTTATTTTCGCAATATATTTTTACCTCTAATTATAACAATAAGTTAAAAATATCAAAGATATTTAATCCGTTTCTCATTTTAAATATATTTAAGATTTATCGTTTAACCTTAAATTTATATATTTTATTTATTACTTTCTTAATTATTACGGCACATACAACCAAAGATAGTAACGGTGGTGAATTTTCGATTAAACATGGATATGCCCCAAATATAAACAGTATCGAGATTAAACCATTTAATCCAATTATATCGTTAATTACTTTGACAACCATTTACAAAATATAAATTACTTCAATTTATAAAGTTTATAGATTTTCCGATATTACTTTATATATTTGTCGTAACAATCCGTGATATTTTTCTAATTATCCAATAATATTATACACTTTAACAAGTATTTTTTAACTAATATACTCATTATTTTTACATTTATAGCAAATTTATTTATAATAAAATTAATTCTTATATTGAAAATAAGTTTATCGAATAGTCCAAAATATATATCAATCCATATTATCCATAATATATCCCAAATATATTTAATTATTATATTTTTTAAAAATCTTACAACTTAGAAAAAAATTACTTTATTAATAACATATAATATTAGTTTATTATTAATATATATTACGTTAACTAATACACTATAATTAAAATCAATATTATCTTTAATCATAAACTTAAATCGTTTTGATACGCTACCATAAAGTTAGCATTAATAATAATATTTATTAATTTTGTCGATTATACTTTAATTTAGGTCATCATATCTTACCTTTATTAATATTTTATATAATCTATTTACTACCAGATATCCAAATCGTCTATAAATTTGATATAATTTTAATTTTATAAGATAATATTATACGATTATACAGTTTTAATTATCTAATAAAAATCATAGGTATTTTCACTTTCAGATAATTAGGTATTCTTTATTTTTATAAATTAAGATATTTTTTATATTATTAAAGAATATTCCAAATCTATTTATGTTTTTAAGATATAACAGAAATAGTATATTTAAAGGCATTATTTAAAATAGGATAATTTCAAATGGTATTAGTATATAGGTAATTTTTAGGTTATATTATTTTAGATTATTTTTAAAGTAAATCTTGTGTTTTTTTGTTAAATTAATATTTAATATAACCTTTGGATTTATTTATTATAATATTTTAAATTAGGGTTTTCTTTTAGAAGATATTCTTGCCGCTTTAATGTCGGGTATAATGTTTTAAAATATTATCACATACTTATCCTCGAGATAGAATGATGTTGTGTCCGATGTTTCTGTAATATTAGGTATCGGTTTATTTTTTTATATCTCGAATATATTGGATTTAATTATTATATGGAATATTACCTAATTTGTTAATATTTCCGTTACGTGGTATCTGTTTATTTTATTGTAATGGATAAAATATTATGTTTATAACGATTTGTATGCTTTGTTATTGTTATCTCCATTTTATTACAAAAATTATATATCAAAATCCTTAAATTTATCCTTTTTATTAAATTTACTTATATCGATCTTTTTATAATTGAGTAGGAATAATTTATATTTTTCATTTGTATTGTCAAAATTTTATTCTTGGATGTAATATTGTCAGTTGGTGTGTTTTGTCTTTTGTTTTATTATAGGATGTTTGGTTAACTAATATCTTAATTTTCTATATATGAAGTATTTTTTCTTTCTATATTTACTGTTATTATTATTTTAATTATTGCTGTTTCGATTATTCTAATGTTGTTTGTTTTGTCTGTTTTTATGAGGTTGGAATTGTTAATAATTTTTATTGCTGCTATATGTTTAATCGGTCCAATATTAGCCTTAGTTGGTAATGTTATACCGATGTGTTATTAGTTTGTAACAATATATAATACTAGTTATATTTTATAAGTTGGAGTATATTATTTCGAAGGTGTTTATTGGTTTATATATAATAATGTTAAATGCGGGATATTTTTGTATTGTATTAATTATACCTTCCTTAAAATTAATATCTTTTAAATAATTAATTAATAATCTTTTATGGATTTATTGGATTTTTTTAATTAACTTTTCCAAACATATAAATAAATCTTTTTTAAAATTCTCTTTAATAATTATATAAATTATAATCGTCTTTTATTCATTTATATATATTTATTGATTTTCTGTTATATGGAAATAATTCTTGGTTCGTATAACTATTTCCATGAAGCTAAATCCTTTTTTAAATAAGTAATCATAATAATATTATTGGGTTTATTTTTTTAACATTATCAAATATATTTTATAATATTGAAATTCTCCGATATTAACCTTACGATATAAATTCTTAAAAATCTTTATCTTTTCGTCAAAAATGTCGTATTTTTCGCTTTTAAATTTATACGTATTGTTATTATATATCTTAACAAGGTTGGTAAAACCTCGTGGTTTATCTTAAGGTCTACCATACATTAAGTACATTTGGTAATTATTTTAAAAATTTTATTATAACATTTATAATTATCCTGTCGACTTAATTATCGGTGTACTTATAATCGGTGCCCCCGGTTATAAATATTATTCAAATATCTAAATTAACTTTTACTTAAAATTATTTTAATATTTTTTAAAAATAACTTTACCCTTTTAATTAAAACTCGTTTTTATTATCAGGATTGGTACCATAATAACTAACATATTTAATTAAAATATTAATTAATTCTATATGGAGTATTTTTATTAAATTAACATAATGCCTCCTTAATAATATTAAAATACTTATATAAATTAAACAAATTAAAATGGTTAGATTTATACCATAAACGCTTATAAAACTTACACAATTAATTAATTAACTTATTCGGCCTTAACAAAATTAACTTATTAAATTAACGTTTGGATCAGCTACGGCTACATTTACAATTACAGCTATTACGCTGGCGCTTATTATTTTAACGCTTTATCAAACGTCTTAAACACTAGCTATAACACATTTCTTAACTCAATTATCTTCTTAATTTTCTATTCAATTATTTCTTTATAATATGGATTAACTATAAATATAAATATATCCGAAGATTATTCCATTAATTATTTAACATCTACTGTCACGGGGTGTGTCCGGATGGTAGGCGCAGGGGTCTATCTATCCGAAGAACTAGTAAAAATAACAAAGTTAGGGAAAAAAGAAAAGAAAAAAGGATCTATAATCTTATAGGTTTGGGTGTTTAAATAGCACCCCTGCCTGCGCATAGACCTTCCCTTATCCCTGCCCGTATATATACCTTACCCTGGGTACGTACCTGTCCAAGGTACGTACCTCCAGCTGCAAGTATACGTATTATACCTTGCAGGTCACGTGACTCAATCCCAGTCACGTGACTGCTCTCCCTGATCTACCGTCGAAAACCGTGACATCTACTTCCAGAAATTTTGGGAATATTTTCGCAATAGCCAAAATATTAAGTTTATTCGAATTATTTTTTCTATAAATATAAACTCCATATATTATCAAATATTTCATCGCAACTATTTACAAATTACAATTTACTCTTTAAAAATTAAAAACTAACCATCCCTTAAAATCTTCCTAAAATACCTTCTATAATCTTTTATTATATATATTATCATCATATATTTCGAAACTTTCGGCAACATATATATTAATTACGTTAACACTTACTTCAGATATTTATTTTACTTTAAATTCGATTTTTTCATATTTCAAATTATAATACCTATTCCACTCAGAACTTCTATTATTAATTATCTTAATGATTATCTATAGATGATATCGATTATATTAAGGATATTTAAACAAGTAATTATAAATAAATATTATAATTATAATAAACAAATATATAAGATATTTATCTTAAATAAATATATAAGATAAATATTAATAGAAAAAAAACTTTTATTTTTTAGAAAAAAAATTATTTAATTTTTTAGAAAGGAATCTTTCTTTTAAATATAAATATTAAAATAATTCTAATGATATAGATTTAAAATATATATCTTTTTTTTAATATAAACCTTTTTTCGGATCGGAATAATTAAAATATATATTTTTTTTTCGATATAAACCTTTTTTCGGATCGAAGAAATTATAAAATTCCCAATTTTCTCAGATAAATTGGGGAGGAACATATAAATTTTCCGGTAGAAAATTTATACTTATTACAAGATTTAATATTAATATTATTTTTTTATAATTAAAACTAATTATAATTATAACAAATCGTAATAAATTAACAAAATATCGATAAAAACCTTTTATTTATTAATTTTAAATAATTTATTTAATATATAAATATCCAAAAAATATAACCGTTATAAAAAAAAAGATAAAAAATTTTTCTAATAATAAATCAATCCTATTAACCTATATTATAAAACCCCAAATTTTAATACTATTATTTTCGTAATCTTTTCGTATATAATAAATACGGATTTGTTAATTTATATTATAAAGCCTTAAAATCTTTAAGGAAACGCAAACATTTTTCATAAATTATTAATACCTAATTTAATAACTTCTAACACAACTTATTTTTTTTTATCTTTCCTTACTATCTATAATTAATAAATATCCGATTAATCACTAATCAATATTAATTAGATAAGATAGAATAATAAAATTAAATAAAAACATAATACTATTAAAATCCTTAATAATAAAAGAAAAAAGAATCTTTATTTAATAAAAGGCAGGATTAAAATCCCTTTATACCCCTCCATATTATATGACTAGTTTATACCCCAATTACATAATCTTTTAACTAGATATATAATTACCAATATACATTGGTACCAACATTTATAATTTTTATTAAAAATTTATTAGGGAATTTGGTTAAATAGTTAAACCTTTAATAAAGTTAATAAAATTTTAAATAAATTTAATCTAAACCATATAATGTTAAAAGATATTTATAGAATTGAAAATATAATTAATTTCCGTCCTATTATTAATCTATTTTTTGTTTAACTTTAAAATTTGTATCGAGACGGATATATTAGATAGAATAGTTGTAGGGATATTATTGTAATATGTTTTTCCGGAAGAATTTTAATATCCGATAATATTTTATTCCGAAATTTTATATAGAACGGAATTAAATTATATTATTTATAATAAAGAAATATTAATTATAATAAAAATATTGGTTTATTGGTATATAAAATTAATAGGATTATAAAAAAACAAATCTTTTATTATTATTATAAATTACTAAATATTATAATATTTTAATATAAAAAAATCTTAAATTTATAATAAATAGAATAGATAAAGATTTTATTATAATATAATTTTAAAATTATTTATTAACCGGGATTTAAAAATATAATTCTTAATATATTATCCCAACCATATAAAGAATTAAAAAATCAAAAAAAAAACGAGATACCCAATATACCATAACTTTATTTAAACCAACTTAAATTATAATAAATATTATAAAGATATAAAATATCTTTATTTTTAAAATATTAAAGATTATATTAATTAATAAAATTTTGAATATTAACCGAGGAGAAAAAAGCTTATAAAAATATAAAAAAAAAACTAAAAACCTAAAAAAATCATATTAAGATTTATTAAAAAACTTTATAATTTATAAAAAAAAAATTATAATTTTAAATAAAGATTATTTATAAATTAAAATAGTAGAAAAGATATATAATTATATGGTAACTATATATTTTAGAAAAAGTAAATCTTATTACTTGATAATATAATGTTATTAGTAATTAAGATTATATAAATACATAAACTAATATATAAATAATTATATTTATTGATTGGTTAAAATATTTAAAAATAAAATGTTTGGATTATTATCCCCCCTACCTATTCTAAAAAAAATATAAAAATATTTAATTATAAATTTTAAATTTATACCAAAAGATAAAAATAGATATAATAATATATTTATTATTATAAATAAATTTTTAAAAATAATTTAATTTATATTATATAAAAAAATCGTAATTACTTAAAACGTAATTTAAATATACTATAATAGATTTTATTAAGTTATAGGATATCCTATTTTTATAATAAGTAATTAAAGATTATAATTCATATTTAATTTTACAAATAAATTATTTAAAATTCTCGAAACTAAATAAGAATTTGTTACGGTAAACCATAAATAGGTAATAAAATAAGTTAAAATAATAAATAAATATTTAAACCAACATCTACAATTATTTATAAATTATTTTTAGGATAATTAATTTCAAATATTACTTACTATAAATTCTGCATAAAACGGATTACTTTATAAATCCTTTAAAGGGATTATGTCATATAAGGTATTAATAAGAAAACCAATAAAAATCTTTTTTAATTAAAAGGTTAAAATAAAAGATTTTTCCGAATTTACGTTAAAAAAGAAAGTATTATAATAAAAAATATAAAAGTTTATAAAATTAATAAAAGAATGGTACAATTATATTAGAAAAAGAGAAAAATGAGTGTAAAAGATTTGGAAATAACAGATTAATTAGTACTAACAAATACCGGATTTTAAAATAAAAAATTGTATATTTATTTTTATTAAATTAAAATTGGGAACGGATTAATTTAGTGATAAACTAAATTTACTAATAACTCCAATCTTGTACAAGATTATTAAATAACATAAAACAAAATCAAATACGTATAAATTAAAATTCTTTTATATTTAAAAAAAATAAATATAATTTAACGTAAAAAGATTAAAAAAAGATTTAAATAATCTTATCTTAAAATAAAAATTAAAGAACTTAAAGGGTAAAATTATGGATTTTAACTTAGGGAAATTAGAATAAAAAATAAAAAAAATATTTTTTTCTTAATTATATTATAGAAAATTATAATATTAGGTATCCTAAAAAAATTACAACCCGGACTTTAAATAATATCCGATAAATAATTTTAAAAATGTTATAAAAAAACTCGTAATATATTATAAAATTAACCCAAAAATAATTAAACCATTAAAAAAACTAAAAACTTAATTAAAAATAACAAAAAGAGGTAAATTTAACCTTCTGTATAAAAAAAACGATATATTATTAATATTTTAAAATATTTGGAAAAGAATTTTATAGAGATAATTTAGGCTAACAATAAGATTCGGGATAAATCTTCTAAAAGGGGAAGATTATTATAATTTTTAACAATAAATTAAAAAAAATAGTTACGTAATTAGAATTAAGTTACATAATTTATAAGGTATGATATATATATTTATAATTAGAGGTATATACTTTAAATAAATATATACCTAAAGCAAAATACATATACAAGTAAGGATAAAAGAAAATTTATACGTAGGCAAAGATATTATTTAAATATCTAAACTTATAAGATTATAAATCCTCTTTTCTTTTCTTTTTTCCTTAACTTTTATTATTTTTACCAATTCCTCGGATAAATAAACCCTTATACCTACCATCCAGATATACCCCGTGACACCTATTCCCATTTCCGGATATAATAAAAAAAATTCCTAAAAAATAAATACTATTATAAATGCTTAATTAAAATTATATAATAAAAATATAAAAGAAATATATTTTTTTATACTTCCCATAAAATATAACATAATTTTAAGAAAAAAATTCTTTAAATAATATAATATTTTAATAAATATAAAACGGAAAAAATTATAGTTTCCCAAAAAATAAAAACTTAAAAAAAAAATATTAAAAAAGCCTTCCAAAATATTAAAAAAACACCCAAAATTATCGTAAACCCCAAAAAAACCCCAAAAGAAATAAATCCAATTCCAAAATCTTATAACACACCATAATAACACTTAAAAAAATATACAAAAAATAAACCGAGCCTTAAAAAAAACGCCACAACTCGGACTTATAAAGGAAAAACTAAAAAAATAATAAAAAGAAAATTATATAAATGGTAAGCTCGGGTTATTATATAGATTAGATTAGAATAAGATGATGATATATAAGAGAGGAGAGAGAATGGCTCGAAAAGCTGTTCTCTCATATCTCTTATATATGTACAGCCTTGTTACGTAAAACAAGAGTTATCCGTATCCATTACATGCCTTAACAAAGGTTAAAAGAGATGATGTTTTCGTTATCTTTCGTACCTGCCTTGTCTCGCTGTTGTTGATATAACTCCTGCCGTACAAGTTTGTAATATCTCTCAATCCTATTTCGTACCCCTGTTTTATATCAAAGCTAATTGTAACAAAAGAAACTTTAAACGAGTGGACGCTGCGCTAGGTAGGCAGTCAATTTGTCTATTGATTTGTATGTAGTAATGGGTGGTATGGATAATCGGTTGAAACTTGTATTATTAAAGTTTGTATTGTTAAAAGTTGGTATGGTTGTAAGGTGGTGGTATAATTAAACAGCCATACTGGTAAGGTTTTGTTTATCTATGGCTATTAATGTATGACTAAAGAGCCAAGTTAAACTAACGACAAGATAAGTAAATCTTAAAAGTAGGTGTCGGATAAAAAATAACTTGTTTAACAAATAAACTAAAGGCAAACCGGATAAATATAATATTATCGTAAAGAAGATAGACTTATTTTAGCGTATAAGTCAAAAAAGGTAAACTTTATTTATCGGAAAGGTCGAAAGGTTAATGGTTTTTAAATCGCAGTTAAGGTTACCAAATAATGCGAGTAGGATTAATTATGGAATACGGTACCTAACCAAATAATTAGACTGTTATAAGATAAGTTGTATATAAAATAAAATGGCAGGAAAGTATACTATAACAACAGTATATGCTGAAGTTTTTCAGACTTAAATAAAAGACAAGACGATGATATATAAAAGAGGAGAAAGAATGGCTCGGAGAGCCGTTCTCTCATATCTCTTATATACATACAGCTTTGTTACGCAAGGCAAAAGCTATCTATATCCACCACCACTAATAAAAAAAAGAAAGAAAAAGAATATCCACACCGGAACAGATAAAATAAATATTAATTAAAACGAAATAACCTAGATTAATACCGATAATAACCCACCGATATAACCGTAATAAAAATTATAGAATTTTATAATATTTTAACCAACGTTAAAACTAAAAAAAAAATAAAAATAACCATTATTTAAGCTTTAAAAAAACAAATCGACAAATTATTAATCGAAAAAGATCCCAATAATATTATATCCGATAATAATAAAAAATTAAAAAAATTAATAATAAAGATATTACCAAAATAACACTATAAACATTTAAACATATTTAGCAAAGCGGCATTAAATAAATTGTTATTTTATCGACTTAAAATAAACCATTATATACTTTTAAAAAAAAAACCCAACCAATTAAAATATAATCCGTTATATAAATTAATAATCGAAAAATTAGAAATTTATCGAATATATATCATAAAAAATCTAAAGAAAAGTTTTATTAAACCATTAATTATATCATAAATAACCCCAATTTTATTTATGAAAAAATCAAATAAAGCTTTTAGATTTTACATAAATTATTAAAAATTAAATATTATTATATAAAAAAATCAATACTTATTGCCTTTAATAAAAGAAATATTAATTAAAATTTTTAAAACTAAAATCTTTATAAAAACTAATATTAAATAAGGTTTTTATCGTATATGTATAGCGATAAGAAATAAAAATTATATTATTTTTAAGATATAATATAAAATATTCCGATATAGAATATTACTTTTTGGATTAACCATAAGATTTTTTATATTTTAACGTTTTATTAATAATATATTAGGAGATTATTTTAATAATTTTTATATAACATATATTAATAATATATTAATTTATTCTAAATTAATAAAAAACCATAAAAATTATATAAGAAAAATATTGTAAAAATTATACGAAATAAGATTACAAATAAATATTATAAAATATAAATTTTATATAATAAAAACCAAATTTCTAAAATTTATTATAAAGAAGGATAGAATAAAAATTAATCCGAAAAAAATAAAGATAATAATTAATTAGTTTATATTTTAAAAAAACGGAAAAATAATACTTAAAAGGGTAAGATCCTTTATAAAATTTTACAATTTTTATCAGAAATTTATTAAGGAATTTAACCGAATAACCAAACCTTTAATAAAATTAATAAGATCCCAAACAGATTTAACTTAAACCATATAATATTAAAAGATATTTATAAAATTAAAGGTATAATTAATTTCCGCCCCATTATTAACCCATTTTTTATTTAATTCCGAAACCCGTATCGAAATAAACGCATCGGATAAAATGGTCGTAAAGATATTATTATAACATATCTTTCCAGAAGAATTTTGGTACTTAATAATATTCTATTTTAAGATTTTATACGGTACGGAATTAAACTATGCCATCCACAATAAAAAAATATTAACTATAATAAAGGCATTAACTTATTAATACATAAAGTTAATAGAATTATAAAAAAATAACCCTTTTACCATTATTATAAACCATTAAACATTATAATATTTTAATATAAAAAAAATCTTAAACCTACGACAGGCCGAATGGGCAAAAATCTTACCATAATATAATTTTAAGATCACCTACCGACCGGAATTTAAAAATATAATTTTTAATATATTATCCCAACTATATAAAAAATTAAAAAATCAAAAAAAAAACGAAACGTTTAATATACTATGGTTTTATTTAAACCAATTTAAATTATAATAAATATTATAAAGATATAAAATATCTTTATCCCTAAAATATTAAAGATTATATTAATTAACAAAATTTTAAATGTTAATTAAAAAGAAGAAAACCTATAAGAATATAAAGAAAAAATTAAAGATTTAGAAAAGTTATATTAAGATTTATTAAAAAACTTTATAATTTATAAAAGAAAAATTATAATCCTAAATAAAGATTATTTACAAATTAGGATAATAGAGGAGGTATATAGTTGTGTAGTAATTATATATCTTAGAAAAAGCAAATCCCACTATTTAATAATATAACATTATTAATAATTAAAATTATACAGATATATAAACCGATATATAAATAATTATACCTATTAATCAGCTAAAATATTTAAAAATAAAACGCCCAGATTATTATTTCCCTTATCTATTCAAAAAAAATATAAAAATATTTAATTATAAATTGTAAATTTATATTAAAAAATAAAAATAGATATAATAACATATTCGTTATTATAAATAGATTTTCGAAGATAATCTGATCTATACCATATAAAAAAACCATAAATACTTAAAACACAACTTAGATATATTATAATAAACCTTATTAAATTATAAGATATCTTATTTTTATAATAAATAATTAAAAACTATAATTTATATTTAATTTCGCAAACAAATTGTTTAAAATTTTCAGAACTAAATAAGAATTTATTATAATAAGATATAAATAAATAATAAGATAAGCCGAAGTAATAAATAAATATTTAAATTAATATTTATAATTATTTATAAACCACTTTTAAGATGATTGGTCTCAAATATTATTTATTATAAATTCCGTATAAAATAAATTACCTTATAAGTTTTTTAGAAAGATTATATTATATAAAATATTAATAAAAAAACCAATAAAAACCTCTTTCGATTAAGAAATTAAAATAAAGGATTTTTCCAGATTTATACCGAAAGAAAAGATATTACAATAAGAAACATAAGAGTTTATAAAATTAATAAAAGAATGGTATAATTATATTAAAAAAAAAAACAAACTTAAAAAACCTAAAAACAATAAGTTAATTAATATTAACAAATATTAGACTTTAATATAAGAGATTACATATTTATCTTTACCAAACCAAAATTAAGAACGGATCAACCTAATGATAAACTAAATTTACTAATAACCCCAATCTTATATAAGATCATAAAACAATATAAAATAAAACCAAATACATATAAACTAAAATTCTTTTATACCTAAAAAAAACAAATATAATTTAACATAAAAAAACTAAAAAAAAATCTAAATAACCCAATTTTAAAATAAGAACCAAAAAACTTAAAAAATAAAATCATAAATCCCAACCTAAATAAACCAAAATAAAAAATAAAAAAAGTATTCTCCTTTCGACTATATTATAAAAAACTATAATACCAAATATCTTAGAAAAATTATAACCTAAACCCCGAATAATATCCAATAAGTAACTTTAAAAATACTATAAAAAAACTCGTAATATATTATAAAACTAACCCCGAAATTGCTAAACTACCAAAGAAACTAAAGATTTAGCTAGAAATAACGAAAAAAAATAAATTCAACTTTTTATATAAAAAAGACAATATATTATTAATATCCCAAAACATTTAGAAAAGAATTTTACGGAGATAATTAAGGTTAATAACAAGATTCGGAACAAATTTTCCGGAGGAAAAAAATTATTACGGTTTTTAACAATAGATTAAAAAAAGTAGTCATATAACTAAAATAAAATCATATGATTTATAAGATATGGTACGTATATTTACAGCCGGAAATACATATTTTTAACAAATATATACCTTAAAATAAAATATATATACAGGTAAAGATAAAGAAAGGTCTGTGCATAGGCAAAGATACTATTTAAACACTTAAACTTATAAGATTACAAATCCTCTTTTCTTTTCTTTTTTTCCCTAACTTTATTATTTTTACCAATTCTTCGGATAAATAAACCCCTACGCTTATTATCCGGATACATCCCGTGATAACTTATTCCAATTTTTTCCAATAAAACTTCTTTATTATATGATTTTTTTTTCGTAAAACTTTTTATTTATTAATTTATTATAATATCTTTATTATAAAACTACTTTATTATAAAAGTTTTATTAATTTATATTTAAAACCTTTTATTTAAAAAACCCTGTTTTTCCGTAAAACCTTTTTTTTATTAACTTATTATAAAACCCTCCCTTTTAAACAAACCTTTTTCTTTATAAAATATAACCATATAAACCCTTTTATTAATCCATTATTAAAACCATTATCGCAAAATTAAC
>CADCWW010000038.1:0-28268 GCA_902806505.1 Hypoxylon lienhwacheense | reverse complement strand
GGGAACGTTATAATAAATTAATTAAAACATTAAAATAAAAGGGTTTTATAAAAATTTTACGGAGTTTTACGATAAATTAATAAAAGAAATTATATAATAAAAAGAGTTTTAATATAAATTAATAAAAAGTTTATAATAAAGTGGCTTTATTAAAAAAAGTTTTTTTATAAATTAATACGAGGATTAATAAAAAAAATGGCGTTATTAAAAGTATTATTATTTTAATAATATTTTATTTCAATAATACCCCACTTTTTATAACGTTTTTTCGTTAATTAATCATTTTTCTTTGGCTTTTAATACGTTTACCATTTTTTTTATCAATTATAACATTATTATCGTTAAGATAATCATTATCGTTATCGAATAAATTTGTCACTTTTTTTTTCTCTTATTGGTTATTAGTTATAATAACTCGTTAACGGTTTAAAATGCGGTTTACTACATCGAGCGTTAATTTATTTCCTTGTTCCCTTTTTATAATAACACGTTTAAAGCCGTGTAAACGGCTTTTAATATAAACTCGAGAATTTTAATCATAAATGATATTATAACGGGTTAAAATATTATTAATTCTGTTAAAACCGGTTGCTTTTAAAATACCAAAGTTATAAATTCGAGAAAATTATAAGATAAATGCGTATATTAATTATATAAATGTGGTAAATATGGAAAAAAAATGGTAAACGTATTAAAAGTTAAAGAAAAATGATTAATTAACGAAAAAACGCCATAAAAAATGGGGTATTATTGAAATAAAATATTATTAAAATAACAATACTCATAATAAAAGGGTTTTATAATAAATTAATAAAAAAATTACTTTTATAATAAAAAAACTTAATTATAAACTAATAAAAAAAAAGTTTTATAATAAAAAAACTTTATAATAAACTTTACCGGGAAAAAGCTTTTATAATAAATTAATAAAGGTTTTATAATATTATAATTTTATAATAAAGGGATTTAACCGTAAATTAATAAAAAAAGTAATTTTAAAAAAACAAAGTTTAAAATAAATTAATAAAAAAATTTACCTTATAAAAAAAAAGGCTTTATAGTAAAGATATTTTATAATAAATTAATAAGAAAGTTGGTTTTATAAAGATAAAAAGGTTTTTTAATAATAAATTATAATTAATATATAGTTTGTAAAAAAAGCTTAAAGTTAAAAAACTTTATAAAAATAATATAATAAATTAATAAAAAGGAGGTTTTTTAACGGGGGGTTATATAATAAATTAATTCATATATATCGATAAAAAGGCTTTAAAGTAAAAAAGCTTTAAAATTAATTAATTAAAATTTTACGATAAAAAAATAAGTGTGGTTAAAAAAATTTTAAATTTTTATACTTTTATAATAATAGGGGGCTTTTTAATATTATATTATATCGTTTATATCGGATTATATATCGCGTTATAAAATAATATTACATTATAAAACAATACCAATTTAATTAATTATTATATAACGACCACGTATTTTAAAATTAAAATAAAAAATATCGGATATATAATTATTAAAAAAATATTTAATATTAAATTTTTAAATTAATTAATTTATTAATTATTATATTATTATATTAAAAATAAGTGTTAAATGTTTTATATATTTTGAGGCAATCTTTTACTTTATAATTTAATTTAAAAAAAAAAGTGATTTTATATTAATTTATTATATGTCATTATTACGTTTTTAAAAAATAAAAAATTAAATAAAACTTATTAATTTTTATATTTAATTTTAGATTTTATTTTAAAATAATATAAATATATTATTATTATATAATTTATTATATAATATTTAAAAACCTATTTAATTTAATATATTAATGTTATTTTTAAAAATATAATACTTTTATTTATAATCGAATATATTTAAATTACGGTTTATAAAATACTTTTTTATCTCCGTAAATATATATATATATGCCAGTTTATTTATAGCTCAATATAATTATAAAAGGAAAAAAAATATTTTATAAACGAGTAATTTAAATTTATTTAAATAAATATAAAATAAAGTTTTATAATAAATTTATATTATATACGTTATAACGTACGTGTTATATATTAATTATAAAGTTAACGTTACATTATTTATAAATATAAAAATATGTTTTATATACCGTGTTTTTATAAAATATATTTTTAATTAATTTATTAATTTATTATTAATTTTTAAATTAACGTATAATTTAAATTTATCATTTAATAATTTTATTTCTTTTATTTTATCCATATAATCCGATTATTTCGTAATAATTTAATTATTTAATTAAACATTATATTTTATAATTAATTTTATTTATATTATTTAATAATTTTAATTATAATTTAAAAATTTTTAATTTTTTAATTTTTTTAAGTTATATAATAAAATAAGTTTATTTTTTTTAACTTATATAATAAAATAAGTTTATTTTTTTAACTTATATAATAAAATAAGTTTATTTTTTTTATAATAATATTATATTTATTTAATTTATTTAAACTTATATATTAATTAAATTTATTAAATTATTATTATTTAACATTATATTTATTTAATTAAATTTACTTTTTATATTAATTAAATTTATTTTCCACGGTAACATTTATTATATTTATTACTTTCTATTATAATCCATTTGTTAAATAATGTATTTATAAAAAAAAATAATTTTCTTTTTTTTATTTATTTAATAATTATATAAATTTTAATTAATAAATAAAAATAATTTAAAAAAAATTCATTTTATTTATAATATTTTATTTATATTTATCATATTTATCATATTTATTATTATTAATTAAGCCGGTACGTTTTATAAATTATTCAAAAAAATTAATAAAATAATTTAATAAATATAAAATTAAAAATTATTATTAAATAATTATATTTTTATATAAAAATAATAATTTTTTTTAAATTTTAAAATTAAATAACATTATTAAATAATAAATAATAATATTTATTATTTAATTATTAAAAAATATTATTAAATAATATTAAAGTTTATTATTATTTACACGGTATATTTTTAAAAATTAAAATTTTAAATTATATTTAAAAAAATAAATAATTAATTTATATAAAAATAAATAACAAACCTATATCACGTGCGCCATAACGCACGTGCCACGCGTTAGCCACAAAGTTAACGCCACATTATTTATAAATATAAAAGTGCGTTTTACGTACCGTGTTTTTTCGGAGCACATTTTAATTTAATTTATCATTTTATTATAATTTAATTTATCTCATAATATATGCCATTAATTTAAAATATATTAAAGATTATTACGAGGAAAAATTTACAATTATAATATAAGATAAAATTAATTTCATATATACCGTAATAATAGTTTTTAATAATAATTTTAACTTTTTTTAATTAATTATAAATATCGATTTAACTGACGAGTTTTTAAAAATTTTAAAAAACGGTAATAAAATAATAATTAATGTATACGTGTTATGGGATATATTTAAATGGTAAACGTAAAGATTTATTTATCCGAAAAACTGATAAAAATAATAAAATTAAAGAAAAAAGAAAAAAAAAGATTTATAATTTTATAAATTTAAATATTTAAATATTATCTTTATTTATATATAAACTTTTTTTTATTTTTATCTGTATATATATTTTACTTTAAGATATATACTTATTAAAAATATTTACCTTTAATTGTAAATATATATATTATACTTTATAAATTATATAATTTAATTTTAATTATATGATTACTTTTTTTAATTTATTATTGAAAATTTTAATAACTTTTTCCCTCCGGAAAATTCGTTTTAAATTTTATTATTAACCTAAATTACCTCCGTAAAACTCTTTTTTAAATATTTTAAAATATTAATAATATATTATTCTCCTTATATAAAAAATCGAATTTATTTCTTTTTATTATTTTTAATTAAAATTTTAATTCTTTTAATAATTTTATGGTTAATCTTATAATATATTATAAATCTTTTTATAGTGTTTTTAAAATTGTTTATTAAATACCATTTGGGGTTTAGGTTATAATTTTCTTAAAATATTTATTATTATAATTATTTATAATATAATTAAAAAAAATACTTTTTCTTTTTTTATTTCTTATTTTAATTCTTTTAAATTGGGATTTATAATTTTACCTTCTAAATTCTTTAATTTTTATCCTAAAATTAAGTTATTGAAATTTCTTTTAATTTCTTTATATTAAATTATATTTATCCTTTTTAAGTATAAAAGAATTTTAATTTATATATATTTAATCTTATTTCGTATTATTTTGTAATTTTATATAAAATTGGGATTATTAATAAATTTAATTTGTTATTACATCGGTTTATTCTTAAGTTTAATTTGATAAAAATAAATATATAAGTTTTTATATTAAAATTTAATATTTATTAATGTTAATTAATTTGTTATTTTTAGATTTTTTAAGTTTATTTCTTTTCTTTTCTAATATAATTATATCATTCTTTTATTAATTTCACAAATTCTTATATTTTTTATTATAATATCTTTTTTTTCGGTATAAATTTGAAAAAGTCTTTCGTTTTAATTTTTTAATTGAAAAAAGTTTTTATTAGTTTTTTTATTAATACCTTATATGGTATAATCTTTTTAAAGAATTTATAAAATAACCTATTTTATATAAAGTTTATAGCAGGTAATATTTAAGATTAGTTATTTTAAAAATGATTTACGAATGGTTATAAATATTAGTTTAAATATTTGTTTATTATTTTGGTTTATTTTATTATTTATTTATATTTTGCTATAATAAATTCTTATTTGGTTTTAAAAGTTTTAAATGATTTGTTTATAAAATTAAATGTAAATTATGGTTTTTAATCATTTATTATAGAAATAAAATATTTTATAATTCGATAAAGTTTATTATAATATATTTAAATTATGTTTTAAATAATTATAATTCTTTTATATGATATAAATTAAGTTATTTTCGAAAATCTGTTTATAATAACGAATATATTATTATATTTGTTTTTATTTTTTAATACGGCTTTAAAATTTATAATTAAATATTTTTATATTCTTTTTAAAATAAGTAAAAAAAATAATAATCCGGGTGTTTTATTTTTAAATATTTTGGTTAATCGATAAGTATAATTATTTATATATTAATTTATATATTTATATAATTTTAATTATTAATAACGTTATATTATTAAATGGCGGGATTTGTTTTTTTTAAAATATATAATTATTATATAATTATATGTTTTTTTATTATCTTAATTTGTAACTAATTTTTATTTAAAATTATAATTTTTTTTATAAGTTATAAAATTTCTTAATAAATCTTAATATAATTTTTTTAAATTTTTAGTTTTTTCTTTATATTTTTATAAAAATTTTTTTTCGGTTAATATTTAAAATTTTATTAATTAATATAACCTTTAATATTTTAAAGATAAAAGTATTTTATATTTCTATAATATTTATTATAATCTAAATTAGTTTAAATAAGAGTAAACCTGGCCGCGTAGTATGGGTATATTAAATGTGCCGCAAAGTATGATAAGAATGAGGCGTTAATTTAAATGCGGTATAAATTGCCTTTTTTTAATTATATATCTTAAAATCTCTTTTTAATTTATTTTTTCTAACTTTTAATAACTTAATTATCCCGTATTATATATACGTATACCTTTATTATCATATAAAGTTAATCGAAAGTTTTAAAATAATTATAAATATAAAAGGTTTAGAGATGGTTTAATGCCAGGATAATTGATTAAAAATAACGTGGAATTGAGAGGTATTTGAGTATATATATGCATTTTTTAGCGCTGTTTTTTAGCATACTGTGCGGGAAGTTTGACGAACCCATACTGCGCGGCTAGGTTTACTTTTAAATAAAATTAAAATATATTAAATATTTCATTTTTCTTTTTAATTTTTTAATTTTTTATATAATCGAAATAATATATCAAGAATTATATTTTTAAATCCCAATCGACAGGTAATTTTAAAATTATATTATAATAAGATTTTTGCTTATTTTATTTATTATAAGTTTAAAATCTTTTTTATATTAAAATATTATAATATTTAATAATTTATAATAATAATAAAAGGTTTATTTTTTTATAATCCCATTAATTTTATATGTTAATAAGCTAATATTTTTATTATAATTAACATTTCTTTATTATAAATAATATAATTTAATTCCATATTATATAAGGTTTTAAAATAAAATATTATTAAATATTAAAGTTTTTCCGGAAAAGCATATTATAATAATATCTTTATAGCCATTCCATCCGATATATTTATCTCGATATAAATTTTAAAATTAAACGAAAAATAGGCTAATAATAAGGTAAAAGTTAATCATATTTTTAATTTTATGAATATTTTTTAATATTATATAATTTAAATTAAATTTATTTAAAACCTTATTAATTTTATTAAAAGTTTAACTATTTGGCTAAACCTTTTAATAAATTTCCAATAAAAATTGTAAAACTTTATAAAAAATTTTACCTTTTTAAATATTATTTTTTTATTTTTTTAAACTATAAATTAATTAATTACCACTTTTATTTTCTTCGGATTAACTTTTACTCTATTTTTCCTTATAATAAATCTTAAAAATTTAATTTCTATTATATAAAATTTACATTTCGTAATATCTACTTATAATCTTATTTTATATAATTTTTATAATTTTCCATTAATTTAAAATAAATTAATATATTATTAATATATATTATATAAAAATTATCGAAATAATTTGTTAATATATTATTAATAAAATGTTAAAATATAAAAAGTTTTACGGTTAATTTGAAAGATAATACTTTCTATTGGAATATTTTATATTATATTTTAAAAATAATATAATTTTTATTTTTTATCGCCATATATATATTATAAAAGGTTTATTTAATATTAATTTTCGTAAAAATTTTAGCTTTAAAGAATTTAATTAATATTTCTTTTATTAAAAATAACGGATATCGATTTTTTTATATAATGGTATTTAATTCTTAATAATTTATATAAATTTTAAAAGTTTTATTTAATTTTTTTATAAATAAAATCGGAATTATTTATAATATAATTAATAATTTAATAAAGCCTTTTTTCAAATTTTTTATAATATATATTTAATAAACTTTTAATTTTTTAATTGTTAATTTATATAATAAATGATATTTTAGTTGGTTAAAAATTTTTTTAAGAATATATAATGATTTATTTTAAGTTAATAAAGTAATAATTTATTTAATATCGTTTCATTAAATATATTTAAATATTTGTGATATTATTTTAATAATATTTCTATTATTAGTTTTTTTAATTTTTTATCGTTATTAAATATAACATTATTGAGATTTCTTTCGATTAATAATTTATTAATTTATTTTTCTAAAATTTAAATAATAATTATTTCCATTTTTTTTAATTTTAATATCGGTTAAAATATTATAAAATTTTATAATTTTTATTACAATTATATCGGTAAGTTATTATTATTTTAATGAATTAAAACCATAATATATAAGTCGATTTTTTTTTACTTTATAATTATATTAAGCCACAAGTAAACTGGCTTATGCGTATATAATTGTAAAGACCAAAAAGATCGATTTGTAATTTATAATTTAGAGATGACCGGGCCAGTATAAAAGAATCATATTAAAGAAAATATCGTCAATATAACGAAATAAATAAATTTTATTACTTTAAAATATTACTTGGGGTTAAATATAAAATATCGCAAATTTTATATAACTTTCTTATTTCTTTAAAACGTTATCGCGGTATATAATAATTGTTTATAAAATTATCCTCTTATTAAATTATGTTATGGCAGGTAAAATTAACTTAAAATACTTAAAATATTTAAAAATACTTAAAATATTTAAAAATACTTAAAAATATCTATCTTTTTTAACGCGATAATACGATAATTAATAAATTAATTAATTTAAAATTTTAATACCAGGTATTCCTTTGATAGTTATACGTCCGATATTTTTTATATTAATTTTAGGTTACGTGGTTATTAAGTAATAATTGATTAAATTAATACTATTTTGTAATGCGATATTCTTTTTACAATGCGATACGGGTATACGTAACGCGATACATACAATATAACGTAATATATACTTATTAAAATCGATTAATATACATATATTTAAATAAATAATTACTTATAATAAGTTATTAAATAAGTTATTAATAAATAAGTTATTAATAAATAAGTTAATAAATAATAAGTTAAATAATAAGTTAAATAATATGTAATTACCTAGATACTTAAATATTAATAATTAATTTAACATAACCTTTATTTTTACATTATAAGTTTTTAGATTAAAGTTCGAGAATTTGATTTATCGGGATTAAGATTAATTAGAAAGCTTTAAAAAATGTTGTGGCTAAAGCGGTATATACGATATAAAGGAATAAAAAATTCTCGAACTTTAGGATAAGCCCCGTTAAAATAAAGTTATTATCGGTATTAATTTAAATTATCCTGTTTTAATCGATATTTATTTTATCCGTCCCGGTATAAATATTTTTTCTCTTTTTTTTTCTTATATAGTTTTTTTTCTTTTCGTTATTCTTTTAATTTTTCTTTTATAAATTTAAACTATAATATTTTTCTTAAAATTCGGTTTATTTTTTATATATTTTCTTAAATATTATTATAATATGTTATAAAATTCTAGAATCGGACCTATTTTTTTAGGATTTTTTTAAGGTTCGTAATAATTTTAAGTGTTTTTTTAATATTTTAAAAAGTTTTTCCGATATTTTTTTTTAATGCCTATTTTTTAAGAAATTATAATTTTTTTCGTTTTATATTAATTAAAATATCGTATTATTTAAAGAATTTTTTTTCCAAAATTATATCGTATTTTATAAAAAATATAAAAAAATATATTTTCTTTATATTTTTATTATATAATTTTAATTAAATATTTATAATAGTATTTATTTTTTAAAATTTTTTCCGTTATATTTGAAAATAGAAATAAAAAATAATCCAATTATAATTTAGATTTATAATTTATTAATTAATTTATTAACGAAATTTATATTAATTAATATATAAGTTTCGATTTTTATATTAGTAAAAGTATTAATAATTAAGTAAACCTGGCCGCGTAATATAGGTTCGTTAAATGTGCCGCGTAGTATGATAAGAATGACGCGTTAATCCGAATACGATATAAATCGTCATATTATCGTTGTATTTTTTCAAATTCTTTTTTACGTCTTTTCTTTTTTTTTAAATATTTTCTTTTCTTATAATCGCACACATATATAGTTCGGCCCGTATATAATATCAATTAAGAATTTCCAAACAAACATAAATATATTAGATTTGAAAATAATCTAATAACAGGATAATTAATTAAAGGCAACGTTGAATTAAAAGGTATTTAAATGTATATATGCGTTTTTTAACGTTATTTTTAATTATACTACGCGGGAAAAACAACGAACCCATACTACGCGGCCAAGTTTGCTTTAATAATTATAGAATTTTTATTATTAATTAAAATATATTTAATTAAAAACGGATATTTTTTTAATTATTTAAATAAAAAGTTTGTTAATATATTTTAATTATTTTTTTTTAATATTGTTACCGTTATTTTTTTAAAATAAGAGTTTAATTTTTTTAAAAGTTTTTTTTTATTTTAATTTCTTTTTATAATTAATTTATCGCTAGTTTTATTTATAAAGTTTCATATTTTTATTACGTAATCTTTATTTCGGTATTTTTTATGGCAAATAAAATATTATTTAATTTTAATAAATTATAAAGTTTGTTCGGAATTAAAACGTTAATATATTACGATTTTATTTATGATTATATGATAAACTCAGGCATATAATGTATAAACTAAACTAGAACAAAATGATAAGCTAAGCTAAAATGTGCTCCGAAAGAGCACGGTGCGCGAAACGCACTTTTATGCTTATAAGCAGTGTGGCGTTAACCCTGTGGCTAACGCGTGGCACGTGCGCTGTGGCGCACGTGATGTGGGTTTGCCATTATATTTATCATAACGATCTCGTAATATATAACGGATTATTATAATTTAGAAAAATCTTTTTCGGGTTTTACGTTTTCGGTAATTTCTTTTTTTTTTTTTTTCTTATTTTTTATATTTTTAGTTTTTTTTATTTCTTTTTTAACGAAAGATAAAAATTTTCAACTATTAATGGTTATGTTTTTATATATAAATATAAAATAATAAAAAATCGTATAACGGGTTATAATATTAATTAATATTTTATTTATTTAAATTTTAAGATAGTTTATTAAATATTTTACGTTTATAATTATTTTAAGTAATTTTGATTTATTCGGCTAATTTTATAAATTTATTTTTAAAAATTATAAAAGATTTTTTTATATTTATTTTTAAGTTTTGGAAATCTTTACAGATTCTTTTTATATATATTAAGACTTTTATATTATTTTTTTAAATATTTTAAAATTTGATTTATAATGGATAATATCGGCGATTTATTATTATATATAATGAAAAAAATTAAAGTTTCGGTGGTGGTTTTATTTATTTATTTAACGATATATGTAATGCGTTTTTATTTATTTCGGAAATGGTTAATATTTTTTATCAATTTATTTTCTAATAATATATATTAATATTCGAACTTAACTTTATTTTTTTTTTTAAAAATAAAAAGGTTTATTTATTTTATTAAATGTTTTTTATTAATATTATTAAAAACGATATTATTTTTAATTTTTAATTGTTTTTATAATTAATCGAGTTTTTAAATTTAAAATAAGTTGGTTTCTTTTTATTATTCATAAATCTTTTAAGCGATATTATGTCCGAATATTATATATTCGGTAAGTACTTTTAAATGGGTTTTAACTTTTAATAATAATTATAATTAATTTTTTAAAATAATTAAGTAAATTATTAAGATTATAGAAGTTATTCTTTATTTTTAATATATTAAAAATTGTCCCTTAAATAATCTAGAGTAAACCTGGCCGCGCAATATAGGTTCGTTAAATTTCCTGCGTAATATGCCAAAAAATAGCGTTAAAAAATGCGTATATATATTCAAATATTTTTTAATTCTATACTATCTTTAATTAATTATTTTGGCACCAAATTATTTCTAAACCTTTCGTATTTATAATCATTTTAGAACTTTCGACTAGTTTTATATAATGATAAAAATATACCTACATATAATACGGGATAGTTAAGTTATTAAAAATTGGAAAAAATAAATTGAAAAGAGATTTTAAAATGTATAATTAGAAAAAGGCAATTTATACCGCATTTGGATTAATGCTTTATTCTTGTTATACTACGCGGCATATTTAATATACTTATATTACGCGGCTAGGTTTGCTTATAATTTAATTAATTTATTATATATATTATATATTAGAATTATTTTTATGGTAAAAAAGAATTATTTCTCCCTTTTAATAATAAATATTTAAAGAGGGGCCATTTTTTTAAATATAGTATTTTTTAATTATTTTTAAATAATTTTTTATAATTCGTTATATATTTTATTATTTATAAGATAATATAATTTATAATAATAATTTATTATTTTGTGTTTATTAATTATTGGTATATATATGTAATCGTATTAAAAGGAAATAAAATAAAATAAGTAAAATAGTAAGAAATAAATGTTATAAGATTATTATATTAAAATGTTTTATAAAGAGATAAAGTCTTTTATTATTAATATAATTAAAAGATTATATTTTATATTAAAAATATATAAATGTAAAGGTACGATAATATTTTTTTAATGATATAATTGTTATTTAATAATGTAATCATTATTTATTTTATTTTCTTTCGTAATAAAAACGTTATAAATATTATTTTTAATTTTATTTTCGTTTTACTTATTTTTTTAATTTAACGATGATTTCATTGTTTTTAATTAGGGTTTTTATCGTTTTGTTCGGTAATACCTTAATTATAACGTTAATTAGGTTATAACAATTTTAGATTTATTTAATATTATTTATTTTCTTATTTTTATAAGATTGTTTTAATATTATTAGGTTAATTATTAATTTCTTTTCGTTAATATTGCCTATTTATATTAGGTATTAATATAATAAATATAAATCTATATAAAAGATAAGAAAGGTTTTAAGAAAAGATAAATATTTTAAGATATTGTTAATAGTAATATAAATAATATAACCCGTATTAAAATTTTATATTATTTTGTAAATTTTATTTATTAAAACGTTACGGGTTATTTGTTTATATTTTGTAAATAACTAATGTATGATATTTTTTTTGATAAAAATTTTATTATTTTAGATAATCGGTTCTTTATTATTTATTATAACGATATATTTTATTTATAAACTTATATTTTCATTATTAACGAATAATCTATTTATAAAAATATATAAGTGAAAATTTTAAAAGTTAAATTGAATATAATAGAATTTTCGATTTTTATTATCTATTTACTATTTAATTTTTATATTTAATATTTTAATTTTTTTTTAATTTGGGTTTTATATATTATATTGTAATTAAATAATTAAACATAATTTTAAGTTAATATATCGAGAAAATATAAACTCCTCGGGCTTTTTATTTAATATATTTCTTAATTATATCTAATATTTTTATGTTTATTAATTCTAATTTTTCGGTTTAACTTTTTTATATAGTAAAAATATTAAATCTTTTTTTAATAATTATAAGTCGTAATTTGTTAAAATTTTTAGTTATTTTAACTTTTAAAAATTTTTAAAGTTTAATTTTAATCTTTATTTAAATAAATATTTTATTTTTTTTCCTTAAGAAATTCTTAATGTTAATATTAAACGTATTGTTTGTTTAAAATTTAATAATATCGAATAATTAACTAATTTCCGTAATAAATAAATATAGGTTAAATATTAAAAAAATTATATGTAATTTTTTTAAATAATATTTCGAATATGTTTTAAACTAATATATATTTAATTTTATTAATCTATATAACGCTTTAATAATATATAATAATATTCTTTTAAAATATTTTATTTTTAATTTCTTTAATAATTATATAAATATGATCTATTATATCGGTGTTTTTGATCAAATATATATTATAATAATATCTCGAATTATAATTTTTATATATTTTCTTTATAATATAAGTATTAAGATTATGATTAATTATTAATTGGTTTTTTAGATTATAAAGGTATAAATTATGATGAACTTTTTATTAACATCGCCATAATTTTGTATAATTAAATAAGATTTTTTATATAATATTTTTGTATTTTTAATTTTAATTTTATGAATTATTTTTAATTTAAAAATTGTAATTTTACTATATAATTTAATATTATATATAATTGGTTTTAAAACGTTATTGGTAAATAAAGTGTTAAATTCTTTTATATTTAATATTTTATAAGGACTTTTTAAAGTTATTATCTTATTTTTTATCTGTAATTTTAATATAAATATAAGATTGTTTTCTTTTATGTTAACGTAAATAAAGTCCAGATTTCTTTTAAAGATAATTATATATTTTAATAAATTAAAATATAATTTAAGTAGTTAGACTTTAAGTTTTAATGGGAGTTTTAATTTTTTTTAAGTTCAATATATAGATTAATATAAATATTTCGGAATGTTAATATTTTTCTTAAAATTTTAAACGTTATAATCATATTTTTATTTATAATCGAAATAATTTTATATAAGCTTTTCTATCCATTTTTTTCTTTATATATTAAAATATCGTTCTTTAATAATAAAGATAATAATAATATTTTTTATATATTAGATTTGCTTTTTATATTAAAGGTATTTTAGATTAAACATTACACTTTAATCTTTTTAATTTTAATTATTATTTTTTAGATTAATTAAATGTATTGTAGTTATGAAAAAATAAGTGGTAAGTTTATATTAATATAGAAATAAACCCTAAAAACTAATAAAGTAAAGATTAAATTATTTGGATTAGCTGTGTTATTTATTGTTTTAACGGCTATTTATAACCGAAAGGTGTGTATTATATTAACTTTTTTTAAAATGATTTTATATGTTTATTTAATAAAGTTATGGTATTTTTTAACTTTTCCGATCGATTAATATATTTTAATAGGGATTTAAATATATATTAGGTTTATTAAACGGATTTTATTATAGAATTTAATATTATTAAAATTGGTTTTTATATTATATATAATAACGTTTAACAAATTTAAATATATATTAATTTAATATTATTTTAATAATTCTTAAGTTTTTTTAACGAAGATTATTTTTATAAATTGGATTGTTTAATATTTTATAATTATATCGATAATATATAATATTAGTTATTTATTTAAATATATAATATCGATAATAGTTTTATAATTAAAATTGATTTTAAGATTTTTTAAGTTAAATCGGAATTTTTAAAACGCCTTTCCTTTAATTTAATAATAGTAATAAAATTTAATAATCTTTTTAAAGTTATTAATTTTAATATTATAATTTATTTTATTAAATAAAATATATATTTTGTTAATAAAAGGGTATTTAAAACAAATATAAATCCGATATAGTTTTATTTTTGTAAAATAAATAATATTGTTAAATTAAAATTATAAGTATTCTTATTTATGTATAATTATAATTATTATATCGTTTTTATAAATTAATTAATTAATGATATTATTAAGATATATATTTATATAATCCATATCTTTAAACAATACTAAAAACAAAATATTGGTTTCTATTATATAAAAATCAATGAAATTAAAAGAGATATTAATTAAAATTATATTTAATGATTTTATTAAGGATTTATTTTCGAATTTAATATTAATTTCTCCAGTTTAATTTTCGTTTATTTTTAAATATTTATTAGGATATTCTTTTATTAAGGTAAAATATTGCTTGTTTTTTACCGTAAATAGATATGTTATATTTATATCGGATATAATATTTTAAAAGATATTCTTTATATAACGATTAAAAATAAATATTATATCAGGAATAAGAATATCGATATATTGATTTAATAAAACGATATAATATTGGAAAGTTTAATTGGAAAAATAATTAATAATTATATATTGTTCGGTTTTTTATTAATTGTTAATTTTATTAATATTAATGGTTTTATTTTTATTATTTAAAAATTTTTTAACGTTTTAGATTTTTTTTATGTCTTTATAATCTAATAAGAATATAATATAAAATCTTTTAAATTTATTCTTTTTAGTTTTTTATTTTATTTAAATTTTTTTTTACTTACATTTTAAATACTTAACAAATTAATATTTTTTTTAATAAACTTAATACCTATAAATAAATTAATGGTTATAGTTTTTAAAATTATATTTCCTATTTTTATTATTATAATAATATTTACAATCGATATAATATTATTTATTAAAATTATTGTTATTTTTATTTAATATATATTAATATATTCTTTTAATATTTTTATAAATATTAATGGATACTTAAAATTTATTAATAAAATCTTTAAATTTATTTAATAGTTTAAATAAAATTTATTATAAATAAAATAAATTATAATAAGTTCGGTAAATAATAGTAATTAGTTATTATTCTCCTTTAAAATTAGGGTTAAAAGTTTTTTAATAAAATAATAATTTGTTTAATATAATTTAAAATATTTTTAAATCTGATTTATTTTTATTTATCTTTTCGCCTTTAATTAAGAAAAAAATAATAAATGTCACGGTTTTCGACGGTAGATCAGGGAGAGCAGTCACGTGACTAGGATTGAGTCACGTGACCTGCAAGGTATGGTACGTATACTTGCAGCCGGAGGTACGTACTTTTAACAGGTACGTACCGCATGGTAAGGTACATATACGGACAGGGATGGGGAAAAGGTCTGTGCGCAGGCAGGAATGCTATTTAAACATCTAAATCTGCAAGATTATAAATCTTTTTTTCTTTTCTTTTTTCTTTAACTTTGTTATTTTTACCAGTTCTTCGGATAAATAAACCTTTACGCCTACCATTTAGACATACCCCGTGACAATTTTAATATAAATTTCAAAATTAAATAAAAAATAGGTTAATAACGGGACAGAAATTAATTATATTTTCAATTTTATAAATACTTTTTAATATTATATAATTTAAATTAAATTTATTTAAAATTTTATTAATTTTATTAAAGGTTTAGTTATTTAATTAAATTTTTTAATATATTTCTAATAAAAATTATAAAACTTTATAAAAGATTTTATCCTTTTAAATACCACTTTTCTATTTTTTTAAAATATAAATTAATTAATTATTATTTTTACTTTCTTTAAATTAACCTTTACTTTGTTTTTCTTTATAATAAATTTTAGAAATTTAGTTTTTATTATATAAAATTCACATTTTATAATATCTATTTATAATCTTACCTTATATAATTTTTATAATATTTTTCTTATATAATCTTTATAATTTTCTATTAATTTAAAATAAATCAATATATTATTAATATATACCGTATAAAAATCATTAAAATAATCTCTTAATATATTATTAATAAAATATTAAAATATAAAAAATCCTATAATTAATTTAAAAAATAATATTTTATATCGGAATATTCCATATTATATTTTAAAAATAATATAATCCTTATTTCCTACCGTTATACATATATAATAAAAGGTTTATTTAATATTAATTTTCGTAAAAATTTTAGCTTTAAAAGTTTTAACTAATATTTTTCTATTAAAAATAATAAATATTAATTCTTTTTTATAATTATATTTAATTATTAATAATCTATACAAAATCTAAAAATTCCGTTTAACTTTCTCACAAATAAAATTAAAGTTATTTATAATATAATAAATAATTCGATAAAATCTTTTTTTAAATTTTTAATAACATATATTTAATAAATTTCCAACTTTTTAACCATTAATTTATATAATAAGTTATATCCTAATTAATTAGATCTTTTTTCTAAAAATATATAATAATCTACTCCAGGTTAATAAAATAATAATTTATTTAATATTATTTTATTAAATATATCCAGATATTTATAATATTATTTTAATAATACTTTTATTATTAATTTTCTTAATTCTTTATTATTATTAGATATAATATTATTAAAATCTTTTTTAATTAATAATTTATTAATCTATTCTTCTAAAATTTAAATAATAATTATCTCTATTTCTTTTTTAATTTTAATGTTGAGCAGAATATTATAAAGTTTTATGGTTTTTATTATAATTATATCGGTGGATTATTATTAATACCAACCCAGATTATCTTATCCTAATCAATATTTACCTTATCTATCTTTATATAAATATTTTTCTTCTTTCTTTTTTTTATATAATTTCTCTTTTTTTTACTATTTTTTTAATTCTTTATCTATAAATTTAAATTATAATATTTTTCTTAAAACTCGGTTTATCTTTTATATATTTTCTTAGGTATCTTTATAATATATTACAAGGTTCTGGAATTATACCCGTTTTTCTTAAAGCTTTTTTAAAGTTTTTGATAATTTTAGATATTTCTTTAATATTTCGAAATACCTCTCCGATATTTTTCTCTTTAATTCCCACTCTCTAAAAAATCATAACTTCTTTTGTTTTATATCTATTAAAATATTATATTATTTAAAAAAAAATTTCTTAAAATTATATTATATTTTATAAATAATATAAAAAAATATACTTTTCTTATATTTTTATTATATAATTTTAATTAGATATTTATAATAATATCTATTTTTTGAGATTTTCCTTTATTATATTCGGAAATAAAAATAAAAAAAAATCCGATTATAATCCAGATTTATAATTTATTAATTAATATATAAGCTTTAATTCTTATATCAATAAAAATATTAATAATTATAAAAGTTTTATTATTAATTAAAATATATTTAATTAAAAATAGATATTTTCCAAATTATTTAAATAAAAAATTTATTAATATATCCTAATTATTTTTTTTAAATATTATTATTATTATTTCTTTAAAATAAGAGTTTAATTTTTTTAAGATTTTTTTTTTATTTTAGCCCTTTTTTATAATTAATTTATTACCGGTTTTATTTATAAAACCTCGTATTCTTCTTTTACCGCATAGTTTTTACCTCGGTATTTTTTTTATAATAAATAAAACATTATTTAACTTTAATAAATTACAAAATTTATTCGGACCTAAAACATTAATATATTATGGTTTTATTCATAATTATATCTATTATAGCAATCTCATAATATATAACAAATTATCGTGGTTTAGAAAAATCTTTTTCGGGTTTTATATTTCCAATAATTTCTTTCTTCTTTTCTTTCCTATTTTTTATATTTTTATCTTTTTTTATCTTTTTTTTCTGGCAAAAAATAAAAATTTTTACCTATTAATGGTCGTGTTTTTGTATATAAATATAAAATAATAAAAAATCGTATAACAAATTATAATATTGGTTAATATTTTATTTATTTAATTTTTAAAATAGTTTATTAAATATTTCGTATTTATAATCGTCTTAAACAACTCTAATCTATCCGATTAACTTTATAAATTTATCTTTAAAAATTATAAAAAATTCTTTTATATTTATTTTTAGATTTTAGAAATCCCTACAAGCTTTTTCGTATATATTAAAATCTTTATATTATTCTTTTAAATATTTCAGAATTTAATCTATAATAAATAATATCGACAATCTATCATCTTATATAATAAAAAAAATTAAAACTTTAACAACAATTCCACCTATTCGTCTAATAATATATATAATATATTTTCATTTATTTCGGAAATGGTTAATATTTTTTATCAACTTATTTTCTAATAATATATATTAATATTCAAACTTAACCTTATTTCTTTTTTCCTCATTTTTAAAGATAAGAAGGTTTATTTATTTTATTAAACATTTTTTATTAATATTATCAAAAACAACACTATTTTCAGTTTTCGATTACTTTTATAATTAATTAAATTCTTAAACCTAAAATAGATTAGCTTTTTCCCATTACTTATAAACTTTTTAAACAATATTATATCTAAACGTTATACATTCGGTAAATATTTTTAAATAAATTTTAATTTCTAGTAATAATTATAACTAATCTTCTAAAATAATTAAATAAATTATTAAGGTTATAAAGGTTATTCCCTATTTTTAATATACTAAAAATCGTCTCTTAAATAACTTAATTAATTTATCATACATATTATATATTAAAATTACTCCTATAATAAAAAGAAGTCGACTCTCCCTTTCAATAACAAATATTCAAAAAAAACCACTCCTTCAGATATAACACTCTTTAATTATTTTTAAATAATTTCTTATAATCGGTTATATATTTTATTATTTACAAAATAATATAATCCACAATAATGATCCACCATTCCGCATTTATTAATAAATTTTTATAAATCTTTAATAATAAATTTAATAATAATAATAATTCCCATTCATTCCTTTATCCATCCCTTTTCAATCTTATATATTAAAATCGAAAAATAATAACGGATCAAATCTAATACTTTTTTTTATATAAATCCGGCAGATATTATCTTTTTGGCATATTCTTTATATACCTATAAGTTTATATTATTCACCGGTTTTATAGCAACAAAATCGTTCATCATAATAAACACATCGCTTTATAATACCTATGGTAAAATTAACATATTATTTTACTAAAAATATTGAAATTAATATATAATATTATTCGATTCGGAATTTATTCATCTTTTTTTTAAAATAATTATAATCAATATTTATAACAAAATATTAATTAAGAATTAATTATTTAAATTAATTAAAATTATTTTTACAACTTCTATCCGAATAAGAAACATAAAAGTCTATTTATCTAAAAAGAAACTAATAAAATTAATAAAATTAAAAAAAAAAAGAAAAGAAAAAAGGATCTACAATCCTATAAGTTTAGATATTCAAATAACACCCCTACTTACGCATAAACCTTTCCTCATCCCTACTTATATACATATTTTACCTTAAAATACATATTTATTAAAGATACATACCTCTAACTGTAAATATATATACCATACCTTACAAATCACATAACTTAATCCTAATTACGTGATTATTCTCTTTAATTTATCGTTAAAAACCGTAACAATTTATATTATTTAATATTAATATTAATCTTATTAATTATATCAAATTTATTAATTTTATTAATTTGAACATAATTATTTATAACTTTAAGATTATTAAGATTATTTATATTATTAAAATTATTTATATTATTAAAATTATTTATATTATTAAAATTATTTATATTATTATAACCTTAATTAATTAATATTATTTATATCGGTTAAAAATATTAATTAAAATAATTAACCTTATTATTTAAATATTTTAATTATATACGAAAGTTATTAATACGGCAAAAATATTTAATATAATAAAAATAATTAATATAATAAAAACTGATATAATAATTATTATTAATATAAAAATTTACTTAATTATTAAGATTATGATAATTATAACGGAAATTACAAATATAGATACGGTTAAAATAATAAATGGTATAAGCTTTAATATTTATATAATCGTATTTATTATAAGTAAATATATTTTATTAAATTTAATAATAATTATTTAAAAACAAACCTAGCCGCACAATATAGGTTCGTCAAATATGCCGCGCAATATAACAAAAATAAGGAGCTAATCCGAATACGATATAGATTACCATGTCGCAATTATAGATCTCGGAATCTTCATTTTACCTATTACCTTTACCTCAAACAACTCAATCGGCCCGTATCGCATACGGATGCACTTTAAGACATATATAAACCTGATTAAAGGCTTTAAAATAGTTATAATCATGAAAGATTTAGGGATGATTTAGTGCCAAAATAATTGATCAAAGATAACGTAAAATTAAGAGATATTTGAATATATATATACATTTTTTAGCGTTGTTTTTTAGCATATTGCGCAGGAAATTTAACAAACCCATACTACGCAGCCAGGTTTGCTCTTATTTAAATATATAAGATAGAATATTTATTATTATAAATAATTTTAATTATATTTAATATGAATAGTATATGATTATATATGATTATATTATATTTAAAGAAATTACGGAAGAAAAATAAAAGAAATTATATTTAAAAATAAAAAAATCCGATTGTCACGGTTTTTGACGGTAGATTAGAGAGAGCAGTCACGTGACTAGGATGGAGTCACGTGACCTGTAAGGTATGGTACGTATATTTACAGCTGGAGGTATATATTTTTAACAGGTATATACTTTAAGGTAAGGTATATATATGGGTAGGGATAAAGAAAGGTTTATATATAGGTAAAGGTGTTATTTAAATATTTAAACTTATAAGATTATAAATCTTTTTTTTTTTTTTAATTTTATTATTTTTATTAATTCTTTGGATGGATAAATTTTTATGTTTATTATCCAGATATATTTTATAATAATAATAAAATTCTTTATATATTATATTATAGAAATAATCTTAATTAATCTAAATAATTAATTTTTAATTAATATTTTATTATAAATATAAATTACAATTATTCTAAAAAAAAAATAAATAAATTCCGAATTAAATAATATTATATATTAATTTTAATATTTTTAGTAAAATAATATGTTAATTATATTAAAACAATTTTAAAACGATATATTTATTATAATAAATAATTTTATAATTATAAAACTAGCAAATAATATAAATTTATAGGTATATAAAAAATATATTAAAAAAATGATATTTATTAAAATTATATAAAAGAAAATAACGAATTAAATTTATTATAATTTTTTAATTTTAATATATAAAATTAAGAAGGGATGGGTAAAAGAATAAATAAGAATTATTATTATTATTAAATTTATTATGGAAGATTTGTAAGAATTTTTCGAGAAGTGTGGAATGGTGGATTGTTATTATAGATTATATTATTTTATGAATAATAAAATATATAATTAATTATAAGAAATTATTAAAAAATAGTTAAAAAATATCATATTTAATAAAATGACTTTTTTTTAAATACTTATTATTAAAAGGAGAAATCGATTTTTTTTTATTATAAAAATAATCTTAATATATAATATATATAATAAATTAATTAAATTATCTGAAAAATAATTAATTATATATTAAGAATAGGGAATAATTTTTATGGCTTTAATAGTTTATTTAATTATTTTAAAAGATTAATTATAGTTATTATTAGAAATTAGAATTTATTTACAAATATTTATTAAATATATAATATTTGGGAAAAATATTATCTAAATAATTTACGAGTAATGGGAGGAGGTTAATTTATTTTAAGTTTAAGAATTTAATTAATTACGAAAATAATTTAAAATTAAAAATAATAACATCTCTAATAATACCGATAAGAAATATTTAATAAAATAAATAGATCTCTTTATCTTTAAGAATGAAGAAGAAGGAGATAAAGTTAAGTTTAAATATTAGTATATGTTGTTGGAAAATAAGTTAATAAGAAATATTAATTATTTCCAAAATAAACGAAAATGTATTGTGTATATTATTAAACGAATAAATAAAATTATTGCCGAAATATTAATCCCTTTTATTATATAAGATAATGGATTATTAATATTATTTATTATAAATTAAATTTTAAAATATTTAAAAGAATAATTGTTGGTACATACGTACGTATTCGTATCAAAAGGAAATAAAACAAAACAAGCAAAACAGTAGAAAACAAGCGTTGTGAGACCGTTGTATTGAAGTGTCTTACTGGTAGGCTCGGGCATACGCTGATTCAGAGACTAGTAGTAGATTGATAAGCTAACTAAGAATGTGCTCCGTAGGAGCACGGTGCGCGAAGCGCACTCTTATGCTCATGGGCAGTGTGGCGCTAGCCCTGTGGCTAGCGCGTGGCACGTGCGCTGTGGCGCACGTAATGTGGGTCTGCCACTTACGAGGAGATAAAATCTCCTGTTATCAGTATAATCGAGGGATTATACTTTATGCTAAAGATACATAGATACAAAGGTACGATGGTACCTTCCTGATGACATAACCGTCATCTGACGATGCAACCACCAATAATATAAGGATTTTAATATTTATAAAAAAGTTTATAAGGATTTTTGAAATTTAAAGATGGATATAAAGGGATTTTTTATAATTTTTAAAAATAAATTTATAAAATTTGTTGGATAAGTTAAAATTATTTAAAATGATTATAAATATAAAATATTTAATAAATTGTTATAAAGATTAAATAAATAAAGTATTAATTAATATTATAACTTATTATATGATTTCTTATTATTTTATATTTATATATAAAGATATGATTATTAATAATTAAAGAATTTTATTTTTTGTTAAAAAAAGGAAATAAAAAAAAGAAAAGATATAAAAGGTAAAAAAAAAAAGGAAAAAGGGATTACCGGAAATATAAAACCCGGAAAAGACCTTTTTAAACCACAATAACTTATTATATATTATAAGATTACTATAATAAGCATAATTGTGAATAAGATTATAATATACCAATATCTTAATTTTAAATAAACTTTATAATTTATTAAAACCAGATAGTATTTTATTTATTATAAGAAAAGATATTAAAATAAAGATTATGCAGTAAAAAAAAGATATAAGATTTTATAAATAAAATTGGTAATAAATTAATTATAAAAAAAGATTAAGATAAAAGAAAAATTTTAGGAAGATTAAATTCTTATTTTAAAAAAATAATGGTAACGATATTAAAAGGAAGTAATTAAAATATATTAATAAATCTTTTATTTAGATAATTAAAAAAATATTTATTTTTGGTTAAATATATTTTAATTAATAATAAAAATTCTATATTTATTAATATCTTTATCGATATAAGAATTAAGGTTTATATATTAATTAATATAAACCTTATTAATAAATTAATTAATAAATTATAAGTTTAGATTATAATCGGATTATCCTTTATTCTTATTTTTAGATATAATAAAAAAGGATTTTAAAAAATAGATATTATTATAAATATTTAATTAAAATTGTATAATAAAGATATAAGAGAAATATATTTTTTTATACTTTTTATAAAATATAATATAATTTTGGGAAAAAGCTTTTTTAAATAATATAATATTTTAATAAATATAAAATAGAAAAAGTTATAATTTCTTAAAAAATAGAAATTAAAAAAAGAAATATTAAAAAGGTCTTCCGAGATATTGAAGAAGTATTTAGAATTATTATAAATTTTAAAGAAATCTTAAAAAAAATAGGTTTAATTTTAAAATTTTATAATATATTATAGTGATATTTAAGAAAGTATATGAAAAATAAACCGAGTTTTGGGAAGAGTATTATAATTTAGATTTATAAAAAAAAAAATTGAAAGAATAGTGAAAGAAAAAAAAATTATATAAGAAGAAGAAGGAAGAAAAATATTTATATCGGAATAGATAAAATAAATATTAATTAAAATAAAATAATTTAGGTTAATACCAATAATAATTTATTAATATAATTATAATAAGAATTATGGAATTTTATAATATTTTAGCCGATATTAAAATTAAAAAAGAAGTGGGGATAATTATTATTTAAACCTTAAAAAAATAAATTAATAAATTATTAATTAAAAAGAATCCCAATAATATTATATCTAATAATAATAAAAAATTAAGAAAATTGGTAATAAAAGTATTATTAAAATAATATCATAAATATTTAGATATATTTAATAAGGCGGTATTAGATAAGTTGTTATTTTATCGATTTAAAATAGATTATTGTATATTTTTAGAAGAAAAACCTAATTAATTAGGATATAATTTATTATATAAATTGATGGTTGAAAAGTTGGAAGTTTGTTAAATATATATTATAAAAAATATAAAAAAAGGTTTTATTAAATTATTAATTATATTATAAATAATTTTAATTTTATTTATAAAAAAATTAAATAAAACCTTTAAATTTTATATAAATTATTAAAAATTAAATACTATTATATAAAAAGATTAATATTTATTATTTTTAATAAAAGAAATATTAGTTAAAATTTTTAAAATTAAAATCTTCACGAAAGTTAATATTAAATAAATCTTTTATTGTATATGTATGGTAGCAGAAGATAAAAATTATATTATTTTTAAAATATAATATAGAATATTTTGATATAGAATATTATTTTTTAAATTAATTATAAGATCTTTTATATTCTAATATTTTATTAATAATATATTAAGAGATTATTTACATGATTTTTATACGGTATATATTAACGGTATATTAATTTATTTTAAATTAATAGAAGATTATAAAGATTATATGAGAAAAGTATTATAAAAATTATATAAGGTAAAATTGTAAGTAAATATTATGAAATGTGAATTTTATATGATAGAAATTAAATTTTTAAGATTTATTATAAAAAAAGATGGAGTAAAGATTAATTTGAAGAAAGTAGAGGTGGTAATTAATTAATTTGTATTTTAGAAGGATAAAAAAGTAATATTTAAAAAAAATAAAATCTTTTATAAGATTTTATAATTTTTATTAAAAGTTTATTAAGGAATTTAACTGAGTAACCAAATTTTTAATAAAATTAATAAAATTTAAGTAAATTTAATTTAAATTATATAGTATTAAAAGATATTTATAAAGTTGAAGGTATAATTAATTTTTATTTTATTATTAACCCACTTTTTATTTAACTCTAAAACCTATATTAAAATAGATACGTTAAATGGAATGGCTATAAAGATGTTATTATAATATGCCTCCTTGGAAGAATTTTAGTATTTAATAATATTTTATTCCGAAATTTTATATAATATAAAGTTAAATTATATTATTTATAATAAAGAAATATTAGTTATAATGAAGATATTAACTTATTAACGCATAAAATTAATGGGATTATAAAAAAATAACCTTTTTACCATTATTATAAACCATTAAATATTATAATACTTTAATATAAAGAAAATCTTAAACCTATAATAAATTAAATAGGCAGAAATCTTACCATAATACAACTTTAAGATCATTTATCAACTAGAATCTAAAAATATAATTTTTAATATATTATCCTAACCATATAAAAAATTAAAAAATTAGAAAGAAAAATGAAATATTTAATATATTATGGTTTTATTTAAACTAATTTAGATTATAATAAATATTATGGAAATATAGGATATTTTTATCTTTAAAATGTTAAGGATTATATTAATTAACGAAATCTTAAATATTAATCGAAAAAAAGAAAGTTTATAAAAATATAAAGAAAAAACCAAAGATTTAAAAAAATTATATTAAGATTTATTAAAAGATTTTATAATTTATAAAAAAAGAATTATAATCCTAAATAAAGATTATTTATAAATTAGGATAATGGAAAAAATATATAACTATATAGTAATTATATATCTTAGAAAAGGCAAATCTTATCATCTGGTAATATAACACTATTAATAACTAAAATTATACAGATATATAAATCGATATATAGATAATTATATTTATTAATCGGCTAAAATATTTAAAAATAAAATATCTGGATTATTATCTCCCCTACCTATTTTAATAAGAATATAAAAATATTTAACTATAGATTTTAAATTTATATTAAAAGATAAAAATAGATATAATAACATATTTATTATTATAAATAAATTTTCGAAGATAAGTTAATTTATATTATATAAGAAAATTATAAATGTTTAAAATACGGTTTGGATGTATTATAATAAACTTTATTAAATTATGAGATATTTTATCTTCATAATGAATGATTAAAAATTATAATTTATATTTAATTTTATAAATAAATTGTTTAAAATTTTCGGAATTAAATAAGAATTTATTACGATAAAATATAAATAAATAACGGGATAAGCCGAAGTAATAAATAAATATTTAAATTAGTATTTATTGTTATAAGGTGTGTCCGAATGGTAAGCGCAGGGGTCTATTTATCTGAGGAACTGGTACATGAGGTTCCCGTCCCGGGAACACACACCCGAGTTTACATATTTAATAAAATAAAATAAAATATTAAATAAATCTTTTTAAAAAAATGAAAAAAATATATATATAATTTTTACATTTTTTATATATATTTTTTAATAAAAATATCATTTTTAAAATAATATATTTATTAATATAATTAATACAATAAAATGATTAATACATTTTTAACACGATTATATAAAAAATAAAAATTTAATATAAATTAAAAAAATAATTAACAATAAAAAGAATTTTAAAAAAGAATTTTTTTTAAAAAATAATATAAAATTATATTATAAGATTTTATAAAAATATTATAATATATTATAATTTAAAATTAAATTTTATAAATTAAATATTAAATTATTTATTTAAATTTATTTTTAATTTTTTTTTAAATTTTTTATTTATAAAAAATATTTTTTTATATAAAAAATATAAAAACTTTTTAAATTATTTTATATTTTTTTATTTTTTATATTAATTTAATTTAACACTATTTTATATTTATAATATTATTATATAAAAAAATAATAAAAAAATTTTTTAAAGTTTTTTTTTTTAAAAAAATTATATATAATTTTATACATAATTATATTATATTTTTATAAATTTATATTAAATTAATAATATTTTATATATAAATTTATAAACTATTATTAAATTAAATTATTTAAAAATATAAAAAAATATAAATAAATAGAAATAAATATAAATAAATATAAATAAATATAACTAAATAGAAATAAATATAAATAAATAAAAATAAATAAAAATAAATAAAAATAAATAAAAATAAATATAAATAAATATAAATAAATATAAATAAATATAAATAAATATAAATAATATTGGTATTAATATATATTAATAATTATATATTTAGTTAAAATCACGTGATTAAAGTATAAATTAATTATATAATATAAAAAGGTATAAATAGATTTTAATTTTGTTTTTTATTAAATAAAATCTTTTTTTCTTTTATTATTAAAGTTTTTAATAACATTATGTTTTTATTTAATTTTTATTATTTTATTTTATTTAATTTATAAATAAATATAAATAAATATAAATAAATATAAATAAATATAAATAAATATAAATAAATATAAAATAATTTAAATATATATAAAAGAAATATAAAAATATAAAAAATTTATAAAATTTAATATAAATTTATAAATATATAATATAATTATATTATAAAATTATATATAATTATAAAA
>CADCWW010000037.1:0-13266 GCA_902806505.1 Hypoxylon lienhwacheense | reverse complement strand
TTTAAAATATAATTTATAAATTATTAAATAAAGTTAAAGTTATTATAAAATCTTATAAAAGTAATTTTAAATATTTTAAAATCTTTTAATGAGATGATTATTATGCGATTACGGTATTTAAGCGTTATTAATAATTAATAAAAGAATTTAAAATAATTAATAATAAATAAGTAATCATATCTTTAAATCTTAATAATAATTATTTTTTAAATTAATAATAAATATATATTAAATATTATTACTTTATTTAATGTTTATAAATCTATTATTATTTTAGTTTTTCAAATTTTGTTAACTATTTTCTATATAATAAAAATTAAACATTTAAAAAATATTTGTTATTTTATATAATTTATTTTGCTGTTTTTGTATATTTTATTAAATATATTATCGATTATTTTATTATTTTTAATATTTAAATTATGTAGTTTAATTTAAGATTTAATTTAATTTTATTAACCTTTTATAAAAGATATTTTTATTATTTCGTTTTTTAATATATTAATAATCTTTAACTTATCTTATATTTTATATTTATTTATAATAATTTTAACTTATTAAGAAAATTTAATATATTAATCTTTATTATAAATAAAAATTATTTTTTTAATTTTAATAAACGGTATATTTTTTGGTTATTAAACGTTAAAAAGTTTATATCTTAAATTAATCAATCTAAACGATTTATTATTTACCGATCCGTTTATTTTATCCTTAAATATTATATTTCCAAATAATTAATTATTAACCGGTTTATTAATCTTATCTCCTAGTTTTATATCTTTAAATAATTGGTTATTAATTAATGGCAAACCCATATTATATGCGCTATAACGCACGTGCCACGCGTTAGCTATAAGGTTAATACCATATTATTTAATAAACATTATTATAAAATATATCCGGATGGTAAACGTAAGGATTTATCTATCCAAAGAATTAATAAAAATAATAAAATTAAAGAAAAAAGAAAAGAAAAGAAAATTTATAATCTTATAGGTTTAAATATTTAAATAACACTTTTATTTACATATAAATCTTTTCCCATCCTTATTTGTATACATATTTTACCTTAAAATATATATTTATTAAAAATATATACCTCCGGTTATAAATATACGTACCATATTTTATAAATTATATAACTTAATCCTAATTCCGTAACTACTTTCCTTAATTTACTGTCGAAAATTATAACAACTTCTCTCCTCCGGAAAATTCATTTCAAATTTTATTATTAACCTAAATTATTTTTATAAAATTCTTTTCCGAATGTTTTAAAATATTAATAATCTATTATTTTTTTATATAAAAAATCGAATTTATTTTCTTTTATTACTTTTAATCAAATTTTTAATCTTTTTAATAATTTAACGGTTTTAAGGTTAATTTTATAATATATTACAAATTTCTTTATAATATTTTTAAAATTACCTATTAGATATTATTTAAGGTCCGGGTTGTAATTTTTTTAGGATATTTAATATTATAGTTTTTTATAATATAATTAAAAAAAGTATTTTTTTTACTTTTTATTTTAATTCCTTTAAGTCGGGATTTATAATTTTATTTTTTAGGTTTTTTAATTCTTATTCTAAAACTAAATTATTTAAATACTTTTTTAATTTCTTTACGTTAAATTATATTTATCCTTTCTAAATATAAAAGAATTTTAATTTATATATATTTAATCTTATTTTATATTATTTTATAATCTTATATAAAATCAAAATTATTAATAAACTTAATTTATTATTAAATCGGTCCGTTCTTAATCTTAATTTAATGAAAATAAATATATAATTTCTTATATTAAAATCTGATATTTATTAATACTAATTAACCTACCGTTTCTAAATTTCTTAAACTTAATTTTTTTTTAATATAATTATACTATTTTTTTATTAATTTTATAAATTTTTATATTTTTTATTATAATACTTTTTCTTTTAACGTAAATCCGGAAAAATCTTTTATTTTAACCTTTTAATTAAAAAATACTTTTATTAATTTTCTTATTAATATCTTACATAATATAATCTTTCCTAAAAATTTATAAAGTAATTTATTTTATATAAAATTTATAATAAATAATACTTAAAACTAATTATCTTAAAAATAATTTATAAATAATTATAAACATTAATTTAAATATTCATTTATCACTTCAACTTATTTTATTACTTATTTATATCTTATTATAATAAATTCCTATTTAATTTTAAAAATTTTAAACAATTCGTCTATAAAATTAAACGTAAATTATAATCTTTAATCATTTATTATAAAAATAAAATATTTTATAACTTAATAAAATCCGTTATAATATATTTAAATTACATTTTAAACAATTATAATTTTCTTATATAATATAAACTAAATTATTTTTAAAAATCTATCTATAATAACAAACATATTATTATATCCGTTTTTATTTTTTAATATAAATTTAAAATCCATAACCAAATATTCCCATATTTTTTTTAAAATAAATAAAAAAAATAATAATTTAAACATTTTATCATTAAATATTTTAATTAATCGATAAATATAATTATCTACATATTATCACGGGATATGTCCGGATGATAAGTGTAAGGATTTATTTATCTAAAAAATTAATAAAAATAACAAAACTAAAGAAAAAAAAAAAGAAAAGAGGATTTATAATCCTACAGATTTAGGTATTTAAATAATACCCTTATTTATATATAAACTTTTCTTTATCCCTACTTATATATATACTTTACCCTGGGATATATACCTATTAAAAGTACATACCTCCAGTTATAAATATACATACCATACCTTACAAGTTATATAACTCCATCCTAGTCACGTGATTGTTCTTCTTGATTTACCATCGAAAACTGTGACACATATTAATCTATATATTTATATAATTTTAACCACTAATAACGTTATATTACCAAGTAATAAAATTTACTTTTTCCAAAATATATAATTACCACACGGTTATATACCTGCTCCATTATTTTAATTCATAAATAATCCTTATTTAAAATTATAATTTTTCCTTTATAAATCATAAAATCCTTTAACAAATCTTAATATAACTCTTTTAAATCTTTAATTCTTTCTTTATACTTTTATAAACTTTCCTCTCTTTAATTAACATTTAAAATTTCATTAATTAATACAACCTTTAATACCTTAAAAATAAAAATATCTTATATCTTTATAACATTTACCGCAATTTAAACTAATCTAAATAAGGCCATAATACATTAAACATTTCATTTTTCTTTCTAATTCTTCAATTTTTTATAAAATCGGGACAATATATTAGAAATTATATTTTTAAATCCCAATTAATAAATAATCTTAAAATTATACTATAATAAGATCTTTACTTATCCAACTTATTATAAATTTAAAAATTTTTTTATATTAAAATATTATAATATTTAATAATCTATAATAATGATAAAAAATTATTTTTTTATAATCCCATTAATTTTATACGCTAACAAACTAATACCTTTATTATAACCAACATTTCTTTATTATAAATAACATAATTTAATTCCATATTATATAAAATTTCGGAATAAAACATTACCAAATATTAAGATTCTTCTAAAAAAAAATACATTATAATAACATCTTTATAACTATTCCATTTAACATATTTATTTTAACGCAAATTTTAAAATTAAACAAAAAATAGGCCAACAATAAAAAAAAATTAATTATATTTTTAACTTTATAAATACCTTTTAACATTATATAATTTAAATTAAATCCGCTTAAAATCTTATTAATTTCACCAAAAATTTAACCATTTAACCAAATTCCTTAATAAACTTCCAATAAAAATTATAAAACCTTATAAAAAGTCTTACTTTATTAAATACTACTTTTCCATTTTTTTAAAACATAAATTAATTAACCACCACTTTTACTTTTTTCGAATTAATTTTTACTCTATCCTTCCCCACAATAAATCCTAAAAACTTAATTTCTATTATATAAAATTCACATTTTATAATATCTACTTACAATCCTATCTAATATAATTTTTATAATATTTTTTATATAATTTTTATAATCTTCCATTAATTTAAAATAAATTAATATATTATTAATATATACCGTACAAAAATCATCAAAATAATCTCCTAATATATTATTAATAAAACATTAAAATATAAAAAATCCTACAATTAATCTAAAAAATAATATTTTATATTAAAATATTTTATATCATATTTTAAAAATAATATAATCCTCATCTCCCGCCGTTATACATATACAATAAAAAACTTATCTAATATTAATTTTCATAAAAGTTTTAATTTTAAAAATTTTAACCAACATCTTTTCTATTAAAAACAACAAATATTAATCTTTTCTTATAATTACATTTAACTATTAATAATTTATACAAAATCTAAAAACTCCGTTTAACTTTTTTATAAATAAAATTAAAATTATTTATAATATAATAAATAATTCAATAAAACCTTTTTTTAAATTTTTAATAATATATATTCAATAAATTTCCAATTTTTAATTATCAATTTATATAACAAATTATATCCTAATTAATTAAATCTTTCTTCCAAAAATATACAATAATCTATTCTAAATCAATAAAATAATAATTTATCTAATACCACCTTATTAAATACATCCAAATATTTATAATACTATTTTAATAATACTTTCATTACCAATTTTCTCAATTTTTTATTATCATTAAATATAATATTATCAAGGTTTTTTTCAATCAACAATTTATTAATCTATTCTTCCAAAACTTAAATAATAATTATTTCCATTTTTTTTTAACTTTAATATTAGCCAAAATACTATAAAATTTCATAATTTTTATTACAATTATATCAATAAATTATTATCGATATTAACTTAAATTATCTCATCCCAACCAATATTTATCTTATCCATTTTTATATAAATATTCTTTTTTTTTCTTATATAATTTCTCCTTTTTTTATTATTCTTTTAATTCTTTATTTATAAATCCAAATTATAACACTCTTCCTAAAACTCGATTCATCTTTTATATACTTTCTTAAATATCTCCACTATATATTATAAGATTTTAAAATTATATCCATTTTTTTCGAGATTTTTTTATAATCCGTAATAATTTTAGATATTTCTTTAATATTTCGGAAAGTTTCTTCGATATTTCTTTTTTTAATTTCCATTCTTCGGGAAATTATAACTTTTTCCGTTTTATATCAACTAAAATATCATATTATTTAAAAAATTTCTTTCTTAAAATTATATCGTATTTTATAAAAAATATAAAAAAATATATTTCTTTTATATTATTATTATATAATTTTAATTAAACATTTATAACAATATTTATTTTTTAAAATCTTTTCCCGTTATATTTAAAAACAAAAATAAAAAATAATCTAATTATAATCCAGACTTATAATTTATTAATTAATTTATTAATAAAATTTATATTAATTAATGTATAAACCTTAACTCTTATATCGATAAAAATATTAACAATTATAAAATTTTTATTATTAATTAAAATATATTTAACTAAAAATAAATATCCTCTTAATTATCTAACTAAAAAATTTATTAATACATCTTAATTACTTCCTTCCAATACCATTACCATTATTTTTTTAAAATAAAAATCTAATCTTCTTAAAGTTTTTTTTTTATTTTAACCTCTTTTTATAACTAATTTATCACTAGTTTTATTTATAAGATTTGTCATGGGGTGTGTCCGGATGGTAGGCGTAGGGGTTTATTTATCTAAGGAATTGATAAAAATAATAAAACTAAAGAAAAAAGAAAAGAAAAGAGGATCTATAATCCTACAAATTTAGGTATTTAAATAGTACTTTTATTTGCATATAGATCTTTCCCTATCTTTATTCGTATATATATTTTACTTTAAGGTATATACCTATTAAAAATATATACCTCCAGTTATAAATATATATATTATATTTTATAGGTTATATAATTCTATCCTAATTATATGATTATTCTTCTTAATCTATTATCGAAAATTATAATAATCCTCTTCTTCTGGAAGATTTATTCCAAATCTTACCATTAACCTTAATTATTTTTGCAAAACTCTTTTCCAAATATTCTAAAATATTAATAATATATTATTTTTTTTATATAGAGGATCAAATTTACTTTTTTCCATTACTTCTAGTTAAATCTCCAATCTTTTTAATAATCTAACAATTTCAAAATTAATTTTATAATATATTATAAATTTCTTTATAACATTTTTAAAATTATTTATTAGATATTATTTAGGGTCTGGGTTGTAATTTTCTTAAGATATTTGGTATTATAATTTTTTATAATATAATCGAAAAAAGAGTATTTTTTTTATTTCTTATTTTAATTTACCTAAATCGGGATTTACAATTTTACTTTCTAAATTTTTTAATTTTTATCCTAAGATTAAATTATTTAGATTTTTTTTTAATTTTTTTACATTAAATTATATTTATTCTCTCCAAATATAAAAAAACTCCAATTTATACATATTTAATTTTATTTTATATTATTTTATAATCTTATATAAAATTAAGATTATTAATAAATTTAATTTATTACTAAATCGATTTGTTTTTAATTTTGGTTTAGTAAAAATAAATATGTAATTTTTTATATTAAAATTTAACACTTATTAATATTAATTAACCTACCGTTTTCAAATCTTTTAAATTTATTTTTTTTTTAATATAATTATATTATTTTTTTATTAATTCCATAAATTTTTATATTTCTTATCAGAATATCTTTTTTTTCGGTATAAATCCGAAAAAATCTTTTATTTTAACCTCCTAATCAAAAGAAATTTTTATTAATTTTCCTATTAATATTTTATATAATATAATCTCTCTAAAAAATTTATAAAATAATCCATTTTATACAAAATTTATAATAAACAACATTCGAAACTAATTATCCTAAAAATAATTTACAAATAATTATAAATACTAATTTAAATATTTATTTATTACTTCAACTTATCCCGTTGTTTATTTATATCTTACCATAATAAATTCCTATTTAATTCTAAAAATTTTAAATAATTTATTTATAAAATTAAATATAAATTATAATCCTTAATTACTTATTATAAAAATAAGATATCCTATAATTTAATAAAATTTATTATAATATATTTAAGCTACATTTTAAATATTTATAGTTTTTTTATATAATATAAATCAAATTATTTTCAAAAATTTATCTATAATAACAAATATATTATCGTATTTGTTTTTATCTTTTAATATAAATTTAAAATCTATAATCAAATATTCCCATATTCCTTTTAAAATAAATAAAGGGGATAATAATCTAAACGTTTTATTTTTAGGTATTTTAACCGATTAACAAATACAATTATTTATATATCGATCTATATATCCATATAATCCTAACTACTAATAATATTATATTATTAAATAACAAAATTTACCTTTTTTAAAATATACAATTATTATATAACTATATACCTCCTCTATTATCTTAATTTATAAATAATCTTTATTTAAAATTATAATTCTTTTTTTATGAATTATAAAATCCCCTAACAAATTTTAATATAGCTTTTTTAGATTTTTAACTTTTTCTTTATATTCCTATAGGTTTTCCTCTTTTTAATTAACATTTAAAATTTCGTTAATTAATACAATCTTTAATATTTTAAAAATAAAGGTATCTTATATTTTTATAATATTTATTACAATTTAAATTAATTTAAATAAAATTATAATATATTAAACGTTTCATTTTTTTTTCTAATTTTTTAATTTTTTATATAGTCGGGATAATATATTAGGAATTATATTTTTAGATCCCGATCGATAAATAATCTCGAAATTATATTATGGTAGGATTTTTACTTATCTAATTTATTATAAATTTAAAACTTTTTTTATATTAAAATATTATAACATTTAATAATTTATAATAATAATAAAAAGATTATTTTTTTATAATCCTATTAATTTTATATGTTAATAAATTAATACCTTCATCATAACCAATATTTTTTTATTGTAAATAATATAATTTAATTTTGTATCGTATAAAATCTCAGAATAAAATATTATTAAATACCAAAATTTTTCTGAAAAAACATATTATAATAATATTTTTACAGCCATTTTATTTAACACGTTTATTTTAACACAGGTTTTGGAATTAAACAAAAAATAGGTTAGTAACAAGGCAGAAATTAATTATACCTTTAACTCTATAAATGCCTCCTAACATTATATAATTTAAATTAAATTTATTTAAAATTTTATCAATTTTATTAAAAATTTAATTATTCGGCTAAATTCCTTAATAAACTTCCAATAAAAATTATAAAATCTTATAAAAAATCTTATCCTTTTAAATATTATCTTTTTATTTTTTTAAAACACGGATTAATTAATTATTATTTTTATTTTTTTCGGATTAATTTTTATTTCGTTTTTTTTTATAATAAATCTTAAAAATTTAATTTTTATTATATAGAATTTATATTTTATAATATTTATTTATAATTTTATTTTACATAATTTTTACAATATCTTTTTTATATAATCTTTATAATTTTTTATTAATTTAAAATAAATTAATATATTATCAATATATGTTATATAAAAATCGTTGAAATAATCTCCTAATATATTATTAATAAAATATTAAAATGTTAAAGGTTTTACAATTAATCTAAAAAATAATACTTTATATTAGAATATTCTATATTATATTTTAAAAATAATATAATTTTTATTTTTTATCGCTATATATATATAATAAAAAATTTATTTAATATTAATTTTTGTAAAGATTTTGGTTTTAAAAATTTTAACCAATATTTCTTTTATTAAAAGTAATAAATATCAATTTTTTTATATAATAATATTTAGTTTTCAATAATTTATATAAAATTTAAAAATTCTATTTAACTTTTTTATAAATAAAATTAAGATTATTTATAATATAATTAATAATTCGATAAAATCTTTTTTTAAATTTTTTATAATATATATTCGATAAATTTCCAATTTTTCAACCATTAATTTATATAATAGATTATATTTTAATTAATCAGATTTTTTTTTTAAAAATATATAATAATTTATTTTAAATTAATAAAATAATAATTTATTTAATATTATTTTATTAAATATATCTAAATATTTATAATATTATTTTAATAATATTTTTATTATTAATTTTCTTAATTTTTTGTTATTATCGGATATAATATTATTAGGATTTTTTTCAATTAATAATTTATCAATTTATTTTTTTAAGGTTTAAATAATAATTATCTCTATTTTTTTTTCAATTTTAACATCGGTTAAAATATTATAAAATTCTATAATTCTTATTATAATTATATCAATAGATTATTATCAATACCAATTTAAATTATTCTATCCTAATCGATATTTATTTTAACCATCCTAATACAAATATTCCTCTTCCTTCTTCTTCTTATACAATTTTTCTTTTTTTTATTATTTTTTTAATTTTTTTTTTATAAATTTAAATTATAATATTTTTCCTAAAATTCGATTTATTTTTTATATATTTTTTTAAATATTACCATAATATATTATAAAATTCTAAAATCGGATCTATTTCTTTTAAAGTTTTTTTAAAGTTTGTGATAATTTTAGGTATTTTTTTAATATTTCGGAAAATTTTTCCAATATTTTTTTCTTAAATTCCTATTTTTTAAAAAATTATAATTTTTTCTATTTTATATTTATTAAAATATTATATTATTTAAAGAATTTCTTTTCCAAAATTATATTATATTTTATAAAGAATATAAAAAAATATACTTCTCTTATATTTTTATTATATAATTTTAATTAGATATTTATAATAATATTTATTTTTTAAGAACTTTTTTTATTATATTTGGAAATGGGAATAGGAGATAATCCGATTATAGTCCAAATTTATAATTTATTAGTTAATTTGTTAATAAAATTTATATTAATCAATATATAAATTTTAATTTCTGTATCGACAAAAATATTAATAATTATAAAATTTTTATTATTAATTAAAATATATTTAATTAAAAATAAATATTTTTCTAATTATTTAAATAAAAAATTTATTAATATATCCTAATTATTTCCTTCTAATATTATTACTATTATTTCCCTAAAATAAAAATCTAATTTTCCTAAAATTCTTCTTTTACCTTAACCTCTTTTTATAACTAACTTACCGCCAATTTTATTTATAAAATTTTATATTCTCCTTTTACCATATAATCCTTACCTTAATATCTTTTTTTATAGTAAATAAAATACTATCCGGTTTTAATAAATTATAAAGTTTATTCGAAATTAGAATATTAATATATTACAATTTTATTCACAATTATACTTATTATAATAATTTTGTAATATGTAATAGGTTATTATAATTTGAAAGGATCCTTTCCAGGTTTTATACTTCCAATAATTCCTTTTTTCCCTTCTTTTCCACCTTTTATATCTTTTCTTTCTTTTATCTCTTTTTTCTAACAAAAAATAAAATTTTTTAACTATTAATAATTATATTTTTATATATAAATATAAAATAATAAAAAATTATATAATAGGTTATAATATTAATTAACACTCTACTTATTTAATTTTTATAATAATTTATTAAATATTTTGTATTTATAGTTGTTTTAGGTAATTTTAATTTATCCAACCAATTTTATAAATTCATTTTTAAAAATTATAAAAGATTTTTTTACATCTATTTTTAAATCTCGAAAATTTTTACAAATTCTTTTATAAATATTAAGATCTTTATATTATTTTTTTAAGTATTTTAAAATTTAATTTATAATAAATAATATCAACAATCCATTATCCTATATAATAAAAGAGATTAAAATTTCGATAACAATTTTATTTGTTTGTTTAATAATATATATAATATATTCTTATTCGTTTTGGAAATGGTTAACATTTCTTATTAATTTATTTTCTAATAATATATACCAATACTTAAATTTAATTTTATCTCTTTCTTCCTTATTTTTAAAGATGGAGGAATCTGTTTATTTTACTAAACATTTTTTATTAATATTATTAAAGATGTTACTATTTTTGGTTTTAAATTATTTTTATAATTAATTAAATTTTTAAACTTAAAATAGGTTAACTTTTTCCTATTATTTATAAATTATTTAGATAATATCCTTCCCAAACGTTACATATTTAGTAAATATTTTTAAATAGATTTTAATTTCCAATAATAATTATAATTAATTTTTTAAAATAATTAAATAAATTATTAATATCATAAAAATTATTCCCCATTCTTAATATATAATTAATTATTTTTCAAATAATTTAATTAATTTATTATATATATTATATATTAAAGTTACTCCTACGGTAAAAAGAAATTGACTTCCTCTTTCAATAATAAACATTTAAAAAAAGATTATTTTTTTAAATATAACACTTTTTAATTACCTTTAAATAATTTCCTATAATTAATTATATATTTCATCATTCACAGAATAATATAATCTGTAATAATAATCCACTATTCCATACTCCTTAAGAAATTCTTATAAATCTTCTATAATAAGTTTAATAATAATAATAATTCTTATTCGTTCCTTTATCTATCCTTTTTTAATTTTATATATTAAAGTTAAAAAATTATAACAGGTTTAATCCGTTATTTTTTTTTATATAATTTTAGTAGATATTATTTTTTTAACATATTCTCCATACACCCATAAATTTATATTATTTACCGGTTTTATAATTATAGAATTATTTATTATAATAAATATATTATCCTAAAACTTTTTTAAAATAATTAATATATTACCTTACCAAAAATATTAAAATTAATATATGGTATTATTTAATTTAGAATTTATTCATCTTTTTTTTGAAATAGTTATAATCTATATCTATAATAAGATATTAATTAAAAATTAATTATTTAAATTAATTAAGGTTATTTTTACGATATAATATATAAAGAATTTTATTATTATTACAAAATATATTCAAATAATAAACATAAAGATCTATCTATTTAAAAAATTAATAAAAATAATAAAACTAAGAAAAAAAAAAAAAAAAAAGATTTACAATCCTATAAATTTAAATATTTAAATAATATCTTTACCTACACATAAATTTTTCCCTATTTCTATTTATATACATATCTTACCTTAAGATACATACCTGTTAAAAATATATACCTCTAATTATAAATATACATATCATATTTTATAAATTACATAACTCTATCCTAATCATATGATTATTCTCCCTAATCTACTATCGAAAACCGTGACAAAATTTTATATTCCCTTTTTACCATATAATCCTTATCTTAATATTCCTTTTTATAATAAATAAAATACTATCTGGCTTTAATAAATTACAAAGTTTATTCGGAATTAAAACACTAATATATTATAATCCTATTTATAATCATACCTATTATAATAATCCCATAATATACAACAAATTATTATAGTTTAAAAAAATCCTTCCCAAATTTAACACTTCTGATAATCTTTTTCTTCCCTTTTTTTTTACCTTTTATATCTTTATCTTCTTTTATCTCTTTTTTTTAATAAAAAATAAAATTCTTCAACTATTAATAATCATACCTCTATATATAAATACAAAATAATAAAAAATCATATAATAAATTGTAATATTAATTAATATTTTACTCGTTTAATCTTTAAAATAACTTATTAAATATTTTATATTTATAATCATCTTAAACAACTCTAACTTATCTAGCCAATTTTATAAATTCATTTTTAAAAATTATAAAAAATTCTTTTATATTTATTTTTAAATCTCAAAAATCTTTATAAACTTTTTCATATACATTAAAATCTTTATATTATTCCTTTAAATATTTTAAAATTTAATTTATAATAAATAATATTAACAATTTATTATTTTATATAATAAAAAAAATTAAAACTTCAACAACAACTCCACTTATTCGTTTAACAATATATATAATATATTTTCATTCATTTCGGAAATAATTAATATTTCCCATTAACTTATTTTCCAATAATATATATTAATACTTAAATTTAACCTTATTTTCTTCTTTTTGATTCTTAAAAATAAAAAAATCCGTCTATTTTATTAAATATTTTTTATTAATATTATCAGAAATATTACTAATTTTAATTTTAAATTATTTTTACAATTAATTAAATTTTTAAATCTAAAATAAATTAAC